>RJWH01004624.1:0-100958 GCA_004363575.1 Solenodon paradoxus
TTTGACCTGTGGCCTCACGGTAGCCCGCATGTACCATGTAATTTCCAGTCTAATCAGCAACAAGCTTCTATTTCTTTTCCCAGTTCCCTGAATGTTGTCGCTAACCCAAGTTAGAAGCCTCAGCACCAGTCAGTCCTGTTCTACGCTTCCTTCAAAGGGGGAATGCTCACCGGAAACTTCCAGGGGCCCCGGTGAGTGCACAGGCGCGTGTACGGTCCACCTTATCATCAACAGGCTGAGCCAGCGCAGATGTAATTCAGGAATGGCTCCCACCGAAGAACACCAGGTGGAATCTCAGCAGGTAAACCTCAGGGCTGAGACAGAGGCCCCTGTCTCGTCTGCCCTTAGTCTGTGCTTGTCAAATGCACTTGACCCCGTGTCTTCCTTCAGACCTGCCTCCTCACTGCCCACAGCAACTATGGCCTCAGCTCTGTCTGCTCCCTCACACTCCGGCCTCCCGCTCTGGGCCAGCAAGGGCAGGACATGTTCTGTTGACGCCAGTGTCCCAAATGCAGTGCCAGAGTCTGGCACATCGCAAGCCCTTGAATGTTGGGGGGTGACGGTACTGTCCCCTCATGAGCAAGACCTGGTTGAGCAAAATGAAGGTGCTCACTGGCAGGCCGGGAGACAGACTCCAGCAGGCCTTGAAAAGTACACCCAACTGGGGCCCTGCAAGGAAGAGGTGGGCTGGTTCTCAATCTGCTCGACTGCAAATTAGAGTCAGAAGTCCGTCAAGTACCAGTTAGTGGCCCATGCTGCACATTAGGCTGGAAGTCAGCTGAGTTCCCGTCGGTGCAATGACATCCAAACCGCGTGAAAGTTAGTGGCGCAGCGACTGGTCGTGTCAGTCCCGCATGTCTGGTGTGGACTGGCTTCGTTTCAGCTCCTTCTGGGAGGCGGCTGTGAATGAGGGCGCCTGGGTGATGCGTTGTGTCTGGACAGGTCTAGATGTGTCTGGATGTGTCTGGAGGGCCTGAAATGTGCCCGATGGGCCTGGGACCTGATGACCAAAAGCCTCGCAGCAGCGTTTTAATTACCCGGTTACCAAAGCAGTCCATCTTGGAGAGGCCTGTTTTCAATACTTGGGGGAGGCCCCTTCCGTTCCCAGAAGTTGGGCGGGTAGCTTGTCCCATTTCTGTCCTGTAAGGAGATCAGTCCAGCTGAACAGCCGTATCTCATTTCTGGAGGTGATGCAGATGGACTCAGGCCTCTGGAGCAAGCAGTCAGGTGGCCAGTGAGAAACATTTCTGTGCAAACAAAGACAATAACAAATGATTGGAATAGACTATAATCCCAGTTTCTGAGTTTTGGGGGCCGCCAGTGGAGATTTCTAGGTGTCAGGCTCAAAATATCTTCAGATGGAGGGTAGCCAGGCAATGGCTGTCTGACAGGTCTCTTGAGCTGCTGTTTGAATGTCTCTGGTGATTTTTCTGAGTGACCTGCACCAGGCTTTATAGCTGTTTCTCTGAAGTTTATGTCATCTTCTCTCTCATTACTTCAGAAAAGGGACGTTTCAGTTTTCAGTGATGCTAAATCAAAAGTATGGGAGAAAAACTAGAAATGTTCATCTGGGATGTCATAGCTACATACTGGAGGAAACGAGGAGAATTCGGGAGATCGTCCAGTTTGTAGGAAGAATATAAAAACCTCAGAGATGATCACTAGAATCTGAAGTCCACAAAGGTGTGTGACCGAGCATAATTTTTCTCTCCACCATCATTCCGATTCTACCAAAGATAATCACAGTACAGCTGATTTGCTTGCAAATTAAGTCGACTTTCAAAAAACTTGGCCTGCTGTTTGTGTAAGTGCAGCAGCGATACCAGTGAACCATATAAGCGCTTTTAAACCTGCTTTGCTGCAGCTTTTCATAAAGATTGAACTTTTAATAGCTTCTCAAGGCTAAGAAGCCACACCAAGTTCTCACGAGCAGATTTCACCTACAATACTCTTAGATTTGGGTTAAGGCATCTAAATTTGAGGTTCTCCAAAAGGTCCTGGGGCTTCTTGGTCTGCCGAGGAGTGATCTTCCTTATCCACGTGGAAGGTTCTGGAACTCTGCAAGCAAGGCATCAGGCTGAGTTTTCTTTCTGGCTCTGTAAAGCCAACCTTAGTTCCCTAGCGCTAGCTGGTCACAGCTCAGTTTATGTGCATCCTCCACATTCTAGTCAAAGCCTTGGAATTATAACTAGGTGTCCAGTAGTGTCCTTATTACAGGAGGAAAATATTCTTATTGAATTTATACAAATAAACATGGCACTATGAAAATAAATACTTTGGTTTTGTTTTCTGTTGTTTGTTTCTTTTTAAGGGAAGGCGCAGGCAGGAATGAAGGTGAGCAGAGGCAGGAAGAGAGAGGAGGAAGAAGCATTTTTTTTAATTTACTTGTTCATCTTGGTTGCTCCCACTGGTACCAGAATGCGAACGCAGGACCTGAGATGTGTGTGAACTACGCCCATCCACTACTCCACCAGGGAAGGCCAAAAATAAGGAACTGTAGCTATGTGTCTCCAAACTCTGGAGGGATCAGGTCGGCAGAAAAAGTAAAAGCTTAGCTTCTTCTCATAAAAGTATCATTTACCAAACTGCTATGGGTCAGAGCTCTAAAAAGAAAACAGGTTTTCCTTACATTCATTAAGAAAAAAAATCCCAAAACACTGAAGAACCAATATTTCAAATACAAATTCATAAAAATGTATATTATCCTTATTCATTCCTTTAGTTCCACGTCATTAATTCATAATCTTGACTTTTGTTAGCACTTTTATGAATCCAGTTATTTTTCTACAGTCACGAAATTTCTTATCCAGCTCAGGTTAATGATAAGCACTTATTGTAGAATAATTTGTCAAAATCTCATCCATGCATCTCTCTACACCTGAACCCTATCGGTGAAAGCATCAGAGTAAATAATAACGTCCATAAACGACAAAGGACTTTTAAAAGATCGTAATTAAAGATCTGATGATACTGCTGCTAACAAGGGGAATTGGGAGAGGAAAGGACAATGTGAAAAGATTGTCCTCAAGGTCCCGAGTAAGTGGGGTG
This sequence comes from Solenodon paradoxus, assembly GCA_004363575.1. Taxonomy (NCBI): domain Eukaryota; kingdom Metazoa; phylum Chordata; class Mammalia; order Eulipotyphla; family Solenodontidae; genus Solenodon; species Solenodon paradoxus. The sequence goes on from RJWH01004624.1 coordinate 3,049, forward strand.
TCATTAATTATGTTTTAAATACGTCTTTTATTCTTCCATGTTATTGTAAGTTCCCCCAAGGCTGCTGAGGCACCACTTTGCAGTCTGATCTTCCAATCCGTAGCACTGTACTGCAGTTTATGAGGAGAACATTCTCCAAAAACCTTTTCAAATGCAGTTTTTCCATTTCCAAGGCTCAGTCACTTGGTCTTTGGCACATAAGATGTCCATTCTTATATTTACACTGATAGAACTCCATCCAGCACGCATCACAAGAGTGCAATGGCTTGGCACACCCTAGTGGTTTCATGGTTAAGTCCACTGCCTCCAGTTGGCACAAACCACACGCTTTCCAAGCATCCGGGGTTCATGTCCCAGGGTTGCTGGTGGGGGGAGAGGCGGGGAGCTAAGGTGAACAATGAAATAAAACAAAACTGTTTCTTCCCCTCTCTCATCCTACCTGCCTGCCTACTCACCTTCATTCCTGCCTGTACCTTTCTTTAAAAAAATAAATCAATCAAATTCAAATTGAGGGATATTACACAAAATGACCAATCTATATTCTTTAAAAATATCAAACTTGTGAAAAAAAGTATCTAGGGACCATTCCAGATTAAAAGATTTTAAAGACACAATAACAACTAAATGCAGTGCATGATCCTGAATTCAATTCTGGACCAAGAAATAAAACCACCAAAAAATGATACATATTTTTGCTGATAAAATTTATTGATGAAATGGTGAAATTTCGAGAAGGCCTATAGGTAAAATAATAGTATTGCACTGTGTTGATTTCCTGTTTTTAATCATTGTTCTATGGTTAATTATTTATGGTTAAATTTTTTAAGGAATATGCCCTTTAAATGCCTTAAAGTATTTTAAAGAATCATCAGATCTTTAACTTACTCTCACGTTATTCGAGAAAAATAGTGTACAGAGATGCACATAATGATCAAGATAATGAGACAAGAAGTAAGCATTTGGGGATCTGGGTGAAAGCTATAAAAAAAAAATCTTTGTACTATTCTGGTGCCTCTTCCCCAAGTTTGAAATTATTTTAAAATACGAAGCTAAAAAAACATTGCATAGCCCATATGCTTTGCTCAGAGGAGATCTCTGAGTTGAAAAGTGTTTCTTTTTTATTGGAATCTGAATGAGAAGAAATTTTAGAACTACTTAACTAATTTATTTCACTGATATTTCTTGTCTATATATGCAAAAGAAAAACAAATGTTCAAAGTCTGTGTGTAAAGTTTAAAAGAGCTCTTGCAAGATTGCTCAAAAATCCTAAATGCTAAGGAAATACTACATCACAGGTCAATTCCTAGCTGTTTTTCTCTTAGTGATAAAATAATGATTTTTTTTTTTTTGTATTGGAAAAAATAAGGTGAATAAATATTTTTAACCCTGACTTTTGATTAAAATGTGTGACCCTGGGTTTTACACTTGGAACACATGTTCCTTGTCATTAAGACTTGATGACGAGCTCTATTGTTCAGGGCACCTGGTGGAGTAGTGGTTGAGGTCGCCACCTCTGGCCCAGTGCATTCCATATAGTTCCAGCACTCAGGATTGCGTCCTGGGGTCTGGGGTAATAATCAAAATGAACGGCAAAGTAAAAGAAATAAAAATGTTTCTTCCTCCCCTCTCTTCCTGCCTGCCAGCTTGCTCACCTTCATTCCTACCTTCACCTTTCCTTTAAAAAAACAAAGTTTTTCTGGTACAGTAATGGTTAGGTCAGCTGCCTTCATAGGCGCGCAGTCCACGTACATCCCAAGGACCTAGGTTCATGTCCCAGGTCCAGGGGGACCAACCAATGTGAACAACTGAATAAAAATAAAATAAAACACTTCTTTCTCCTCTCTCTTCCTCCTTGCCTGCCTACTCGCCTTCATTCCTGCCTGCACCTTTCCTTTAAAAGGAAAATACACAAAGATCTATTGCAGGTCTGGAGAGGAGCTTTACCTCCTACCCGCCTGGGTTCTCTTCAGGCTGGTTGAGAGATCAAATTCACATCAGACTAACTAGTAGGATAAAAGAAACAATTATAAGCATCAATTTAGTTAAGAAACGGGATGGGGACCTGGCTTCAAGGTGGGTGGAGAGAGACTCACAAGATGAAAAGTCAGAGACTCTGTTATTACATGTTTTCTGCCCTATGGATAGAGTTCTCCAATAGAAAGAACACTTCTGGTAAAACTCCCAGTTCCAGCCCAACTCTTCATTCTTCTTGATAGCTAAGGTGGCGCTAAAAGTTTTCCTGAAACTGCATGGCCTTGAGTGAGGTCAGCTCCCAATAAGCCACATGATGACGTGGCGTGTCTTAGGAAAGCCTGTCTGGGCATCCTGGGGAGGCCTGTCCACTAGTGTGCAGAGATGACAGGAAATGAGCACGTCGCCAGCATGATCACACAATGACCTGTAAGTGGGTGAGCCGTGCGCCCCGCACTGTGCTAGCGACTCTGCCCGAGCAGACTCCAGAAAAGACAGAGGCTTCCTAAGTGGGAGTGTGGCCTGGTGCTCTGCTGTTCCCTCGAAACGGTGGAACTCCAGCTCACATACGATTAAGTCCTCCTTATTCTTGGGTGGCATAACTGATCAGTTTTACGAGGACATTGGGATTTACAGCCCTAGATTAGAAAATAAGGAACCGTCTCGGCTCTGGAAAGTGCTCTTGGAGAATCACTGTAACTAGTTGGATCTGGAGGGAAAGGTGAGATCAGGTCAAGCAGGACCCACTAAGTCCCGCCCCTCTGTGTCATGACACCTCCAGTCCCAAACGAATTGGACAGAAAGTAGAGTCATCCCCGGCTCCTGTACCACCGGACCCTCTTCCAAAAGTCTGCAGACATCAGGGACCCAAACACGCCAACCCTCCCTGCCCTTCCTTTGCAAAAAAAGCACATCACCTTGTCCCCTCGTGCCTGGAGCTCCCTCCCTGCTTTTTGTCCAAAGAATATATTTCTTTTTGTTATTTTGTGGCTCAAACTTAGAGGCTATTGGTAGGAGGACTGGGGAGAAAAAATTTTTTTTCCTTGATCTTTCGGAGTTTTGGCTGAGACCTCCTGTTACAAAAGGTCGTTTAATAAGAGTAAAGCAAACAAAAATGAATTAGCCTGCACACCTCGCATATGTAAGGGGATACCCAGGAAGGCTGACTAGCTCCCCAAGATTGTGAAGTCACTGCCCTGAATATCATCAGCAGCGACAGGACAAAAGACACTGCGAGGGGGCAGGAAAGACAGTCACGACAGGTTACACTCAAAGCGCAGTAAACAAGGGTGAAATTGTTCTGCAGATTTAACGCCTTCTCCATTAATAAGAGTTTCCTGTAACCGAGGGTGCCGTGAGGGAGACACCCTAACAAATGGAATTTCCCTGTAATAATGTAAATGTCCCTTACACAGGGGTAACCTCTCTGTTTTCCAAAGAATGTCTCCTGTGTCTGCAGCTGCTCAGAAATAATCAGCTCAAAATAATCCTTCAGCCAAAAGTGTCCTATTTCAGGCTGACAGAGTCTGCCCTCCTTCAGGAACTATTAAATCAAGGTCGCAAATTTAATTTGTACTCTGATCAGGCCGAGCAAGGAAAACAAGGACTTTTCGTCACTTCACGTGGAGCGAGTCTAGTTTTTCTCCCAAACTCCCACTGCCGGGTGAGCGGGCGACAGCAGTCTTCCCAGATGTGAGTGTGCAGCACCGAGCTGCTCCGAGCTGGCCTCCCTGTAATGTGCCACTTTGGCAGGTGGATTGTTTCCTGCTGGGGTCAGTTGAGGCCCTGGAGGCTCAGGAGAAACGATTACCCTAATTATGGAGAAGAATGAAAACTGGGGATATTATCCAAATGTGTGGTTATCTCCAGAAATGAGCTTCCTATTAGAGCAGCTAGCTCTCCGGAGGGCAAACAGGCACTTGGAGAGCATCTGGTTTTATGAGTCACCCTCTGGCCATCAGATGAGTACCCTTCTTTCCTTGCCACCCCAGGCTCCTATCCCAGATACAAACCTGTTTCCCCCTGACTGCACATGATTTCCTCCTCATCTAGGTAGAGACCTCATTCTTACACATTCTTACATAATGAAATGGAGTTTTTTCTCCTGCTAACCTGCACCGTTTTGCTTGCTCGACGGGTTGGAGAAGACTCCCGCCTAGGGAACTTCCAGCACTTACACTGCTGTGTTTAACAAGAGCCTGTTCTTAGGTGACCTCTTTCTGCCCTGCCCTCTCCCTTCCTGGATGTCTGGTGAGTGGGGGAGAAAGACCCCTATATCCTGAGGTAGCGGGGTGTAGAGACTGAATGTGTGTGTTCTCCCAAAATGCATATGCTGGAACCTAATCCCCAATGTGATGGTTTGGGGATGTGGGTTCCGGGGAGGTGATTAGGTCACCACGGTGGGACCTCTATGAAAAGAACGAGTGCCCTCCTAAAAAAGACCCCAGGAGATGTCTGGGCCTTTCCACTGTGTGAGAACACAGCAAGAAGCGAGTCACCTCTGAGGAGGAGATGGGCCCTCACCAGACACTGCACCTACCAGCCCCTGCATCTTGGACTTCGTGCCTCCAGAATTGTGAGAAATTCATTTCCCTGGCGATTAAGCCAATCTGTGGTGGTCTCTTCTAGCAACCTGCTCAGACTGAGCCTAAGGCGTAGAGACGGGGACAGGTCCTGCGTTCATGCAGGAGCCTCACATTCCTGAGTCTCCAGTGATGCAGGGACAGCATAGCTTGGAATCTATAGGGCGGGATGCAGATGTGTGAGTAGAAAGCTAACTGGCAGAACTTGGGACATCTAAGAGTAAGGACCCCAAAGACAGGGGATCTCACCTTAGCAACCAGCGCCTAGGACACACCCCTAGATACTCGCAGTTTTTCTCCAGGTAACCTGGACACACCCACAAAGGAAGAACGCCCCTAACCCTCACATATATGTATGAATCCATCTCGCCTGAGTGAGAGGCAGGCAGCTTAGGTCCCACACATGCACATATGTGCATTCTCTTGATGTCACCTTTCCAGCCCCGCAGGGCACCTCAACTATTTCTGCTTTTAAGAAACTTGCTGTATGTTTCTGGCCAACGACTCTCTCTATGAATTCTTTCTGGACCAAGCCAGCATCTTGTCAGCGTGTCTCAGCTTCCTCTCCCTGCCCACCAACCCCATCATCCAAGGTCACCTCTGATTGACAGACCCACGGTGGAAGAGACACAGACTATGGACTCGAGATACTCTGAGGCACGACTTTACTCGTCCCGATTCAGGCTGGGAAGGCTTACAGCCAGGTGAGCATTCCACCTGGCTAAGATCTTAAGATACTTTTTATAGGGTGTGCGGCTATTGTTTTTGAACACGGGATGACTGGTCCCGGATGATGTAATGCAGGACGCGGTGAGGCGGTTGACTGGTCTTTGATTTTCAGAGTCACTTATTCCTGCCACCAGGATGTGGTTGTTTGCCCAGGTCAGCACAGGAGGCCATTTCCACCTCCGCTGATTACGTCTCACTTCTGTTGCTGTTCTTGTGACTGTCCACTAATATCCGGAAAACTCCTAGCAAACAGCTAACCGCTACCCTCTCTAACAAAGGCCAGGCCTGCTTCAGGCTCCAGGCTTACGCCTGAATTGCCCATGGCTGCCATGCTTCAGTCACCCTGCTCTTGACTGTCACCCAGGTCCTCTGAGGGTCCAGTCTGTCCCTGTGCCATCAGGGGGACCTAAAACTCTGGGTGCCCCTCAGTTGAGCTTTTTGGCACCTTCCTGAAGGTGGGAACCAGAGAACAGTCGACAGCCCCTCTGCGCCCTTCTGATACCCTTGACCCTCTAACACTTCCCTGTCTTCTGTCTTGAGCCCAGGAAATAAAATCAGAAAACAGGCTCTGGCATCTTTGTCTTCCAACCTCTCAGTCCTCCTCCTTTGCCTCTTTCACAATCCTTCCATCCTCCCAACTCAGGGTGGATTCTTCTTGACTTTTACTTCCCAGAGCCTCATCCTCCTGGATTCCATTTTCATAGCGGCTGGCCTCTCCAGGACAGACCCCCCCAGGAATCTCAGGGAGCCTCCAGGCTGTGCCCTTGATATGTTAAAGAGGGAGATAAAGGAATCTAAGCACATCCTCACTCTTTCTCCTCAGAGATTTCAAAACCAGGTCTTGCACAGCCTCTCCTGCCTGGAAGCAATAAACCTGCTGGCTCCCCCGAGGGAGGGACACAGGAAACTGGATTGAAAAGAAAAAGAAAAATGCCTCAGTTTAAATTTACAGAAAGATTATCCTTGGGACATTATTATGATAATTATGGCCCTGGGAACTGGGGTGAGGTCTCTGGAGTAGGAGAATAAACTTCAAGCAAAGCTTTCACAAACTCGGGGTCTTAAATCACTAAAGCAGCAAGATATGGAGGAAGCAGAAGCTGGGTCTGCATCTTCAGGTCCCAGGAGCTCACAGGTCACTGATAACAAAATTCAGGGTTTGAAAGAGGGCATCTCCAAGACCTTTAAATGCTGAGCTTCTGTGGGTCAAAGGTTCTAAAGGTTCCACATACCGCATGTCTCTGCTTGAAACTGCCACATACAAGGTAAATCCAGCCATTTTAAATGTTTGGGTATTTAAGGAGGGGGTTCTGCCAAAGCTGACTCATGCGTGGCTTTGGACTGGCTGCGTCCTCCTCCACTCGGGAGGAGGAGGCCTGATCCCAGGGAGGGCTCACAGCAGGGGCAGCCTGAGCCTATGGACACAGGGGCCGAGCCCAGCTGCAGGGAACGGACAGGGAGTAAGAAAATACAGAGCAAGATGATGAGACATGAAGGATTGAGATCTTTTCCAAAAACTCTAGACCAGCAAGTACTTGTGTCCATTCACCTCTGCTGTATAAACTGGTCAAATCATAAGTTGGACTCAAGGAGTTAGAAGAATAGACTCTGCTCCTCAGTGGGAAGAGAGCAAGTGCCTACAAGGAGAAAAAAAATGGTCCTTGGAGACCAGCTACTATCATCCAGTCTATAACCACAGCAATTCACATCTCATTCACATGCAAAATTGATTCAACCCTTTACCAAGACACCCAAACTTTTATCTGTTAGGACATCAGGTTCAGAATGAAGGTCTAAGACTCCTTTGCATTAAGCTGAATTCAGATGTAGATGAGGCCTGCTATGCTCTTAATGCTTGTGCACCCCCCTCCCCATTCATATACTGATGATACCCTTGGACCTTTATTTGGGTCATGAATGGGAAGACCTCACTAATGAGATTAGTGCCTTTATAAAAGTGGATCCAGACAGTGCCCTCCACCATGTGAGGATGTAATGAGAAGGGACGGCTATAACCAGGAAGAACACAGTTCTGTGGCACCTGATTTTAGACTCCTCAGCCTCTAGAATCATGAGAAATAGATTTCTGATGCTGATAAACCACCCAGTCTGTGGTATTTTTGTTACTGTAGCCTGAATCAATGAAGACAAGTCACCTAGGTGCAGCTCCTTAAGAAACTGTGCGATTTAAAGACCTAAGATTAGATAGACAGTTATGTTTCCCCTTGTATCCCCACGCCCAAAATGCAACACTGAGGATAAATGCAGTAACATTTCCGAGAAGTCGGGGTGGGCTAAGGACTGAATGGATGGGAGTTACACAGGCGTGCCTGGTCCCTAGAAATTCTGTAATGTAGTTTGGTGCACATCACTGGTTCCTTGGTTAAAGCCCAGTCCTGCATCCTGCAACTGCTGCTCCATCACTCTAGGCTCCTGAATCTTTTCTCTCCATCTGCCTTCCATTTCCATAAGAAATAAATTCACAGCCATAGTCTTATAGTATGGCTCTTGCCTAGACTCTGTTCAGGACCAAATGGTTTCTTATCATTTTGAACTGCCTCGGGCGATTTGGTCTAAACTAATGCGCTTCTTTTAAAATTTGTGTGGGTTTCCTATAAACACACATTTCTTTCCAAGCTGTGCTTTTCTTTATTTTGGGTTGTCTGTGAGACTGCTGTGGAAAAACATTATTTTTATTCTTAAATACCCTGCTTTCTAGCAGAGTTGGTATAAAATTCGCCCCTGAAGGATTTTTAAAAGTCCTTTTGTAAGGTTTTTCTGGGCTCCGTGAGGAGAAAATTTCAATCAGACAGAAAGCAGAATAGTCGGGGCTTTATTGGACTTTGCGCTCCCGGGCGAAACTCCCAAGTCCACAAAACGGGCCTGGGGGAGTCACGCGCAGAACAAAGGGGTACTGGCTCTTTAAGCAGAGGAATTTCGCGGGCTTCCCATATCACAATTGGGGATTGGCCCTGTGAATCCAGGTGTGGGGGGTCACATCCCTTATTCTGACGTCATCCACCTTTTTCCCGGGCTTGGCCGCCGGGCATGCCCGCTGTCCCTGCCCGCTGTCCCATCTTTCTGAGCCAGCCTAACACCTTTCATCCAGAAGAGAGGGTCTTTAAAGTATGTCCTCAAATCTTTCTGGTATCTCAAAAAAGGGTCCGGTGTTACACCTGGGTTTCACTTTATCTTGAAACATCACAATTTACTGGCCTCCACCTGTGTTTGATCGTTGCCATGAGGCCATTTCTTATTTTGAAAACGTCTTGTCACTTGGGGAGATATCCTCAACACTTTATATTTCCTCTAAACTTAGATTGAAAACAAAACAGTTTCTTTTTTTTGTGCTTTAGCTCATCTCTCTGGATCCATATCACATGCAGCTAAATGCAGCCAGGTGGCACCTTCAGCATTCCGCCTGCATACCCGCTCAGCCATCTCCAAAGCCTCATGAGGTACAGTCTTTATGTTCCAAGTTGACACAGGCGGTCACCTCACTGATTGTCCCGCCAGTGCTAAGTCCCAGCTCTGGTCTCCAGTCTCCAAGACAGTTTCCTCACTGTCTTCAGACCTCCACTGTCTCCCTGAAGTCTCCCCACTCACCTGTCAGCAGCCCCACATGCAGCAGCACTCATTTCCCAGGACTGATTTCTCGTTGGCTCACCCGTGACGGTGCAAGAAATGAACCTGGAACCTGATGGACTGAAATAACCATTTATCAGCTTTCTGTGTCTGTGGGTAGAATGGGATCACTGGGACTGTCATACGGTCATACCGTCACCCATGTCCTCCTGCCTCCACGCACAGCAAGTCCCACGACCTTGGCACTGGTTGTCAGAGAAGGTCCACAAAGGCCAGCTCTCCGGGGAGGCCCAGTGGGCTTGATGCCCACCTGAACAGAGGAGGTGGAAAAGACAATCAAATGTCCCCCAGATCACTTGTATTTCTTGTCCTTCCTGAGTAGGTTGGCCATTATTTGTCTCTCTCCCTGGGCCCAATGGGTACCAGCATAGAGTGGGTGTTAAAGAGCAGGAAAGTAACACCCCCAGTCGGGGCTCCCGCTATTTACCCGACACAGCCCGGTGGGAAGGAAGTATGCACTCTGCCTTTGAGGAGTCACAAGGGACTCAAGGCTCACGTACTTGGGCTCACGCAGCTGACAAGTGGCACCACTTGATCTGCCTCCCAGCCCCTCCTCTTTCTACCACAAACTGACACAGGTGAGGAGCACCGGGAGGACGTGGACTAGAATGGGGCTTTGGAATGGGGCTCAGATACCAGCTCTGCAATACAGTACCGTAGAAGCTGCTACTCATCTAACAGTCTGTATGTCCCCATCCCCCTGGCCTCTAAGTGTCCAGGTAACTACAGGTGGCTAGAGAGAGGAAGACGGGGTGTCCTCTTTTTTAAGAGGAACAGGCGCGCCCTTCTGTGTACCTTCCTCCATCACCCGGTTGGAAAGTGCATGTGATGGCCTGCACTTTGGCAGCCACCTTGGACCATGAGATGGACCAGAGAGGACTTTAGGGAGTTGCCCACACAAGTCTTGAACTTTTATACACAGGGGAAAACACACTTCCATCTCATTTAAGCTCCTATTTGAGTGTATCTAGTTTAAAAGCAGTGGAATATAATCCTAACTGCCACACTTCATCTTCCTGAGCCCTGGTCTCCTACAGTTTGTGGAAAGTAAGGACATGGAGACCTTATGTGGGTTCAACAGCTGCCCATACTTACTGAGCACCAATGCCTCACCAAGCCTTTTCTAAGCATTTCACATGTCCTGGCACAGGGAGACCTTCAAACAAACTCCCAAATGGGGTGCCGTCAATCCCCCGACACACAGGGTCCTATGCTCGAGAAGGCATTTGCTAACTCGGGTTCTGCTGTGAGTGACACAAGTCCAACTTAACAATGGCAGTTGCAAACTGTGTTTCTTTCACATGATGGTCACCAGCCAGCTGGCCAGGAAGTGTGGACATGCTGCTGCAGAGACCCCGACACCCTGTTGTCTGTGGGGCGACCCACACTCACAGGGTCCACACTGGCAGTTCCCCGGTGCAGACAACAGAACCAAACTGACATGACACTTTGACTCATTTCTCACTGATCAGAAATTGAATACATGACTGTACCTAGCTGCAAGGGAGCTAGGTGATGTAGTCCTTACTCCAAACATCAGGTGCCAAGAACGCTACTGCTGTGAAGAGGCAGGAGTTGGATAGTGGGGAACTGTACTAGTCAGGATTCGGAGAAACAAAACCAATACAGTGGAAAGATGATGGACAGATGAATGGATGGATGGACAGATCGATGGATGGATGGATGATGAGTAGATGGATGGATGATGAGTAGATGGATGGATGGGTAGATGGATGATGGATGGGTAGATGGATGATGGCTGGATGGAGGGATGATGGATGGATGGATGGATGGATTGATGGATGGTGGATGGATGGATGATGGATGGAAGGATGATGGATGGATGGATGAGTGGATGGATGGGTAGATGGATGATGGATGGATGGATGGATGATGGATGGATGGATGGATGATGGATGGATGAGTAGATGGATAAATGGATAGATTTGTGAATGGATGGATGGATGATGGATGGATGAGTGGATGGATGAATGGATAGACGTGTGAACGGATGGATGCATGATGGATGGACACACAGATAGAGAGTAGATAAATGGTAGAGAGAGAGGTAGATAATCAGGTAGGTAGATAAGTAGTAGATAAGGTAGATTAGAGGAAATTTTCTATAGGAATTGGCTCACATGCTTCTAGAGGCCAAAAAGTCCCAGCACCTGCTGTCTTCGAGCAGGAAACCAAGGAAAACCATTGATGAAATTCCAAGAGTGAAGGCCCGAGCACAGGGGGCCAATGGTTCAAACGGCAGCCTCAGTCTCAAAGCCCAGAACAGCTGCTGGCGTCCCAGACAGCAGGAGATGGCTCTCTCCACTCACAGAGAGACCGACTTTGTCCGTCCGCTGCCTTTTTTTGTTCAGACCCTCGGAGGATGGCTGAGACCCACCTGCCTGGCGAGGGAGATGCTCTTGACCTGCTCTGCTGGTTCAGGTGCCCATCTCTTCTGGACACAGCCTCGCGGACATGCCCAGAAATTATGTTTTACCAGCTCCCTGAGCATCCCTTCACCCAGTCAAGTTGACACATAAGAAGAAGATCACAGCACTGAGCCACGCATAGTTGCGTCGTCTGCCTACAGCTGCAGAGATGAAACGTGGTAGGTTGCAGATTCAACCCAAGCAGGCCGCCCAGCGTCCGTTCTCTTACACAGTCTGCTCTGGCAGATGTGGCCACATCCAGTCTCCCCGCCCCCATCTGTGTGCCTTTGACCTCACGGCGGCAGCAGCTACAGAGTCCAGCCTTGCACTCAGTAGACTGCCTGAGATGAGATAAAGTAGGTAGTGTGATAGGTACAGTTCCTGGCTATGACCAAGAAAAAACTCAAAAAATAGCAATTGCATGGCTGTCGTGGGCATTGGTGAAACCATCCAGAGTCCTATGAGGGTCAGTGTCCTTCCCAGAACCTCACCAGCACGCAGACATCCCACAGCCGGCAAATGCTCGCTGTCCTCAGGCAGCCTCCCCATGCCGCCGGGCATCAGAAGGGGAGGTCACCCCCGGGCTCCTGTGGGTGGAGCGGTGCCGTCAGCCCCTGCCTGGTGGAGGCGGCTTGGCCCGGCTGGGAATAGGCTGCAACTTGCAGCCGTTTTTCAATGCCTCGAATCTGTGCAGGTGAGCAAAAGTTAAAAGGAGAATCTGTTGACAAAAGCATTCAAAAGTTCACCAGGAAGAGGAAACTGGAGGGAAGAGCCAAGAAAAGCCTGAAATCAAAGAAAAACCTGAAAGGTGAGAGATGCTGCCAGGAATTTTAGATTCTGTTGTCCCATTTATCCTCACAGCAGCGCCACAGGGTGGAGACCCATTTCAGAGACAGGCAAACTGAGTTCAGAGATGGCAAAAGATCTCCAAGGAGGTAGGTATAGAGGCATCTAGAGCCGTACGCACACCTGTCCCCAGGCCTGCACCTGTATAAATGGCTAGAGAAGGCATTCGCAAGCGGGGTTTGGGGACCAGATCCCTCACTGGCTTCAGGGCTGTTACAGAATTTTCAGTCCCCTGGAAATGCCAGGAGTGTGATTAGGGCCCACCATTCTGCTGAAGGAACCTGTCTGATCATGGGCACAGACATCAAAGTGGTTCACGGGAAGACATCTGTTATCTGGGAAATGCTGCTGCTTCACAAATAACCCCCCGACTGAAGATGATTTTGCACACACATGCACACGCATGCTCACACACCTGCACAGGCCGATTAAAGCCCAGGGCGAGAAGGCCCTGGAAACTCGGCAAAGCCCTTTACCACCCCATGCCTGAGGCTGAGCCATGATTAGTCAATTGCAAGCCTCCTCCTCGCCCTGCTGTCTGACAAGGGCTCCGAGGCGCTCACGCGAAGGGTTAGTTCTTTGATCTACAGGCAGGATTAATCAAAGACCTCAACACCATCTCTGCTAATTAAAGTCTGTTCCACACATGAGCGGCAGTTACAAACCCGGGCATGAGTCTGCGCGGGCTTCCAAGCCTCCCACCCCGACCTGAGTTGGTGGGTAATTCCTGGGAGTCCTCTGATACAGCTGGCTCTCACAGCCAGGACATTCAGCGGGTCTCATGTCAAGTTAGAGATGATGCCAGGGTTCATCTCTCTCACTTCCTGCCCCTCCCCACTGCCTGCCACACCCCTACAAGGGGGAACAGCACCCCAGAGGTTGACATTGCTCCACCTCTGCCTCTGTCATCAGGAGAAGGCCCTTGCCAACAGAAAAGTCTGGAAGCTGCCCACACTGACCCAGGAGGTGTCAGTCCCCAGGCCACTGTGCAAAAACATGGCTCTCTTCTCAGCTCCTGCTTCTCCCCTATTTCAACATTCCTTCAACTTCAGCTCCTACTTCTACCATAACCCATCCCTTCTCTCCAACACCCTGGCCATCCTCAGAGGGCATGAAAGCTAAGCAAATACATGACGGAGTAGCTTAGGGACATGACATGATGGGCATTCCATTTACCTGGTGCCTTCTATTTGCAAAGCACTGTGAGAGTACATTGCAAACAAGTTTTCTATAAATTCTTGCCCCAACCCTAGAAGTAGACTTCACTTCCACCATATTGTAGAGGAGGAAATTGAGTCTCAGAGTGGTTTGATCATTTCAGCCACTAGATGAGTCTGATCTGGGGGTAGAATGTACAAGAGAGACTTTTGCTACTATATCGCATTGCATACTGGAAACTTGCTAGGAGAGTCAATCTTTGTCACCACACACACACACACACACACACACACACACACACACACACACACACAGATGAGGACTATGAGAGGCGATGGCTGTATTAACTAATTGAATATGGTAATGATTTCCCAATGTGTGTGTTTATCAAGCCACCATGGCAAGCCCCCTCCATCCACAGTTAGCGACTAGCAGTCAAGTGTGGTTCAGAAATATTGCTCACAATGAGATGTTTTGAGAGAGAGAGACAGAGAGAGAGAAAGAGAGAGAGACCGCATTCGCATCACTTGTATTAGAGTATAATGTTATAATTGTTCTACCCTCCAAGGCTAAGAGGGAACTGTGGCATATAAAATATATACTAATATTTTGTGTATACATACTAAATATATACCACTTTCTCTGTCAATTACACCTCAATCGATCCGGGTGGGACGGGGATGTGAGGAATGATCGATTTGTCTGAAGATGAAGACAGAAGCCCCGAAACATAAATAAAATTTAGTTTGATTCAACAAATATTTTTTGATTTCCTACAGGCCAAATATTCTCCTAGGTGATTAGAAAACAGCAATGAACCTCAAAAATAAAACAGTTCTCCGAGCTCCACTTCTGTGGGGATAGTAACTAGGTCACAGAGAGTGGGATTCAGAGGCAGCAACCAGAAAAAATGGAGAAATTGTGTTTAAAGGTGTCGAAAGACTGCAGAATCAACAAGGAGACAAACTGAAGTCCAGCAGAGGGAGCTGGTGGTTGATTCATCCTCACGGCCAGATGGGGCCGCTGTGTGCAGCCCCCTCCAGCCTGCAGGGGGCGCTGATAGCGCCTGAGACGCCCTGCTGTAACGGGCTGGAAAGCCAGGCGGGGTGACATGGGGGGCCGTGCTTTCCCCACTCACCACGTGGGGAAGGAGTCCCCCCAAGTCTTTGATAACAACATCAAGGTGCCAGGCCAGCGGGACAGGGAGAACTGCGGTTTTCACAGGGAGAACAGTCCGCTGCACCCCACCCGCTTCCCCCACCCCAGCCCTTCTGCCCACCCTGTGCCCAGGTCCCCAGGGCTTCAGCTCCAGGGCTGGAGTTTGCATGAGTCTGTGGCCGCCCCCACGTATCTGAAGGACCCTGGACAGAGCATTTCTTTTTCTGCCTCAGTTTCTGCCTATTGTAAAACTGGCATATATTATATTTACTAGGTGCACCCTAGTAGCTCAGGTGCTAAGTTGGCATCTGGGGTGTAAACCACGGACTCAGCCCAGGGACCCACTTGTGACCCAAGATGGGGCATCAACCAGAAATGAACAAATAAGTAAAAATTCTTCTTCCTCATCATTCTTCCTACCTGCTCTCCTTCCTCTCAAAAAAGTAATGATTTACTGTGATTTTCTCTTTCTCCTTCACTCTTTCATTCAGAGCCACTAAGCGCCTACCCCAGCGTCACCCTCATTTAAAGCTTGGATGAAGGGAAACGCCATGTCTGGAACTCACCACGCTGGGCACCTTCCAGGCACAGCCGAACTGATAGCAAATAAAATAGACTTGCAGCTAAAATGTCTCATGACATCGAATTTGCAATCTGATAACCACCAGAGCTCCAATATTAACGTGTACAAGAGAATCTTACATGAAGACAAGACAAATTCATTGTCAGCAAACAGTGAGGGAGGCCAGGACGGAATTGCAAACAGGTGGGACACTGGGACGATGTTGTAAAACCAGGTGACCCACGGACAAGCCGGGACATCCACTGACCCTCATAAGTGAAATGGCCTGCAAGAGTAGAACAAGTTAACCATCAAGGAATTCTAGCCTGTCATCTTCCCTACCCGCAAACTGCTAGGCGCTCTCATGTGTGGTGTGCGGAGACCTCATCACTTGCAGGGTGGCTCCTTCATGCCACAGGGAAACTCGGAGGCAGAAGTCACTTGCCTGAAGACCCCCAGCTGCTGCATACTACCGTCAGGGTTGGCACCAGGGGCATTCTTCTAGCCTCTGTGCGATGGTGCCTCCCTGAGCCAGGAACCTTCTAGAAAGCCTGCTCCTCATAGAGTTGATAACATACACACAGCTAAGACCAGCTCAGGGCCACTTACAGGGGCCCAGGATTCCAGAGCCAGGAGAAAGCAGGGTTGACAGAGATGGGAGGGGAGGCTCCGTGGAGGAGGTGGCGCCTGTTGGCTTTGAGGGCAGAGCAATAGACAGAGGCCTCCGCCACCCGTCCATGCAGGCTGCTTTGTCCAGGCCCCCAGTGATCCCCATGTGGCTCAACCCAGTGGCAGGGTCTCAGCCCTCACCTCGCCCCGGGGGCACTGTCCCCATTGATGGCTCCCCCTGGGCCTCAGGAAGCCACACAGGTCATCCTGATCATGCGCCTCTCCTTGGCCTCCTTCCCAGCGTCGGAGGGCCAGAGCGCAGACCAGCACCTTCCTACTCGCCCTTTCCCCTGGGTGTCTGCCGTTCCGAAGACACGATCCAGCCCACGGGGGAGTCTCCGGCCCAAACCTCTCCTCCTGCCAGCAGACCCGACTTCCAGCTCCTGACTTGACTCCTCTCCTCGGAAGCTGAATTCATTCTGGGGCTGCTGAAGCACAGGCCCATGGGGGGCTTAGAAAATGCAGATGGACTCTCTCACAGTTCTGGAGGCCCGAGGTCTGAAATCAAGGTGTCGACAGGACCCCGCTCCCTCTGAAGGCACCAGGCGAGAAAGCTTCTTGAGTCTCTGGCTTCTGCTGCAGCCGGATCACGGGTGCCCTTGGCTTGTGGCTTCAGGCTGAAGTCTCTGCCTGTCTTCGCGTGACCTTCGTCTCTGTGTCTGTCTCTCTCCTCACTGACTTAGGAGGCACACATCACGCTAGATTGAGGGCCCACTCTGACCTGTGTGACCTCAGCTCAGCTCAGCACATCTGCATGGACCCTCTGCCCAAGTGAGGCCCCATCCTGTGCCTCAGGGCCCTTACTTGAGCATGTGGTACATAAATATCCAGGTACTTCATAGAAGCAAGGGCACATTCCTGAAATGTCCCTTTTCACCAGATGCTGGCCCCCTTGTTGAAGCCACATGAGGACGTGTATCCCCAGGCCTTTCAGGTAGCTGCCAGAAGAAACCCAGATGCAGAGAGCATTGCTGGTCTCCCAACTCCACTTAGCCATGGTCGGGCCCGGGAGGAGTGCCACAGGGCCCTCAAACAGAGATGCCCCTTTAGCAGCTCTCTGCCCTCGCTGCAGTTCATGATTAATGAAAATTATTTGAAATCTAATCTCAGTCTGCATACACATGGCTGGGAACGCAGCCACATCTATTTGTTGGCTGCTGTCAGTGGCGCCTTCCGGCAACAACAGCAGAGACAAGTAGCGACAGAGAGTAGGGCCTCTCAGGTCTAAAACAGTTATGGCCTCTCCCTCGGCAAAACAAGTTTTCGAAACCCCAGTCTGGAAGGCTCTGGGCTGCAGTAAACCACTGTACTCTAAGTCAATTAGGAGGCACGCCGATTAGACCCATTTTACAGATGAAGAAACTGAGACTCAGAGCTGCAGAGACTTGAATGAGTTAGTGGGAGCCAGGATCCCATCCTGGCTCCTGTTTCCAAATTCTCCTGGAGAGTGTCAGCCTGAGAAGTCCAAAGCAGCAGATTCTGGGCTGGTAAAGGCAGCACTTCCAGGAGAAAGAAACGAGCACATAAGAGGCCTTTCTCACTTGATGGCACTAAAATACTCTCCCTAGAGAAGGTGGTGCGTTATCCACTGCAGGGGGAGGGAATGCGGAAGGTGGCGGGGATTCGGGTTCTACCTGGGCACAGAATGCTTCTACCTAATTTGCTTTTCACGCAGAGGATTCTTCAGGGAAAATCAGAACGTGCGTGAGGCTCGGCTCTTGTAACCGGAAGCGGGGCGGGGCGGAGTGCAGCCTGGAGAGACAGCGCCACCTGCTGGACCCCGTGGTGTACCGCACTCTGCGGCAACGACCTGAGTGATCGGAAAAGAGCGTCGCGAAGACCTAGAACGGCTACCGACGCTGTGGTTTGGAGTTACATTTGACATTATGTGAGGATTTATTCACTCAGTAGTTAAAAATGACTGTGTGTTAGTTATTCAGTAAATATGTATTGAGAACCTAATAAAATAAGACAGACACCGTTTCTGCCTTTTTGGAAGCTGCCCTGGGCAAAAGGTCACCTATTACATTTGCACACAGGCGCCCGCACACACGCACGTTCACACATGTACATGCAGAGCGACATGCACGGACGCAGACTGACACAGCTCGCTTTAGGTACTGACGCATGTCAGGAATAAAACAGGATAAAAGACGGCATTGACTGGCGTCTGGTGGGGAAGCGGGTCTGCGCTTCAGTGGGGGCGGGTGGAGACGCGTCTTTGCTGAAGACCTGAGCACCGGCGTGAGCAACTAAAATGGAAATAACGTGGATGCTTCTTCCCCCCCTCTCTTCCTGCCGGCCTGCACCTTTCATGAGGCAGAGGTGGCCGGTAAGAGTGAGGGACAGAAAGAAGCCGCTGGCTGGGGCAGGGCCTGCCTCACCAGGAGTTCCAGAAGCAAAGACCCGATTGGGTGATCTTGGTTTTTCCCAAAACTATCGCTTGTAAAAGAGGTACCCCCTTGGCGCTGACTCTCCCCAGATGGTCTCACTGACGGGCACTCTTTCATTCTTCTCATTTGAACAGCCAGGTCTGGGGGAGCCCTGTCCTGACATGCGGTGATGCTAATACGGTGCTCACTCAGCAAGTCAGTGGAAGCAACAAGTCGTCCCAGCTGGAACGCTGAGCATCGCCACATACAAAGCTCTTAAAGAATAGTGTAAAGAGTAAAATAGGCGTGGGTGCACCCTGAAGCCCGTGATTGAGCACCTCCAGAAATTTACAACAAAAACAAAAATCCTTCTGGACTTAAGATAAACTTCCCGTGGAAGTAACACTCACACCTGCTCCATCGATCTCCCGGAACTGAAGTAAAAACCAAGGACATGCGCACCTAGCAGGTGCTTCTCATGCTGTGGTCTTGGGACTGGCAGCGGCAGCTGGCCTGGTTGCCGTGACAAACGCGGGTTTGGACTCTGTATTGTCGGAGGGTCCTGGGAGAATCCAGTGCGCCCTGACACTTGGGAAGCGTTGCTCTGTAACGTGCGCCCGGCGCTCCAGAGGTCTGCTGGGATGACGACGCAGAGAGCGCCTCACCCTTGTTTCACAAACCGGGGGCGGGGAGCAGCACAGATCAGTTTTATAAGACTCCGTGCAGTTACATTCATGGGGGCGCAGTTGCCTGGCTTATTCCAGCTCCTTCACCTCTTTTTTTTTTTAGCTGTGTGTCCCCAGGCAAATCTCTCAGCTTCTCTGTGTCTCAATGGTCTCATTGGTAAAATTTAAAATTAGCGTTAAGATATATTGAAGCTATATAAGAGGTATTATGTGCGTAGTATATTTGACTAGTCCATGTACACTCATAAAGGTTTTTATATTTCCGTAAGGGTTTTTATATTTAAACTTAAAAATAGCCTCTCACTGGAAAACACCGGCAGAAGTGACTTGCCTTATACTTTAAAACACAAAGTATTCCATACAAGTTGAATTCAACTCACTAGTGTAGCTCATTCGGGTTCCTGGCTCTTCACTGAATTTAGCCCGTCACTGCTTCCAAGCGTATTTCTGCTCAGCTAACCTCAGTGCGCCCTTGAGCCACACCTCTGCACAGAGAGCATCAATTGAATAACCAGGCCAGAGTCCAGGCACTTTGCCGTGCACAGAAGAGAAGCTGGCCCAGTGCCCATCGCAAAACAACCCCCCAGTGGCCCCCAGCGGCGTGTGGAGAAGTTGGGTTGACCTCTTGGTACAGAGGTCAGAGTTCTCTCCTGGGACACTGGTCGCTGGAAGGAGACTTTGTTCTAGGCAGGAAATCCCAACCCAGAGACAGGCTTCAGGTGGGCAGAGATAGGGTTTGGACTTTGGCTTGGACCTTTCTCCCAGTTTGATTGAGAAACCATTGGCTTCACCTCTGATCAGTTAAGGATTCCAGCACGATGATTTGGTTTACACGCTCTGTGAAATTAAGATGGCAATAGGCTCTGCAAACAGCCATTGTCTCCTACAGAGAAAAGAGAAAGAAAACAAGGAAAGGAAGTTGTGTTCTTTGTGATAGAAATGTAAGGATTTACTCTAACTTCTCTCCTGTAGGTCACATGGCAGCGTTAGCTGAAGTCGCTGGGTCGTAGATGACATCCCTGACGCTCACTTCTCTCACCGCTGGAAGTCTGCACCTTGGGCCAGCTTCCTCTAACCCCCGTTAGGCGAAAGCCCCAAATCTCTAAGGGTCTGCACATCCTGGGCCCCCACACTGAAGAAAGCACCTGGAGGTCCAGCTTATAGAGACATGGGTTTACTTGCAGAGGCTGGGACGCTGTCCCAGCAAGAATCCGGCCCAGAGAGGCCTCGACGGTGGCTAACAGGTTCAAATCTGCACCCCAACTAGCTAATACGGTGGTTTTATGCCAGGAATACAAAGAGGCAGCTGCGCACACAGCTGTAAATCAAAAGTGCGTGGTAACCAGACACAGCCTTGAGGGTAGTCAATTAATCTTGTCTTGGGAAACAGTATTGGGAGCATCGGGAATGTTCTGTTCTTTTCTCCCCACCGCAGCTCCCAGGCTGGAAGCCAGGAGGTCCCTTATCCAACAGGCTGCAGGAAGTCAGCAATTTTCACTCTATGGCAGACTTGCCCCCCACACCTTTTCAACCACACTTGACCCACACCCCTATCTCTGCCCTCGTAAGCATGATCAGATCTCTTTTTCTAGGAGTTTTTGTTTAGAGTCCGCATTGACGTGAGATCATACATGTGTCTCATTTTACTTGGCACTAGGCCTTCTAGATCCATCCACATGGTCACAAACAGTAGGATTTCGTCAGGTCTTTTAACTGAAATGATATCCATATATATAAACACACATACACACACATCCATAGCTTCTTGGTCTGTCCATCCACCACCGGACACAGCCGCCTCCATGGATTTGGGTTCCTGACTGTAAATAATGGTGCTGAGAGCATGAGGTACGGAGCAGGGCCCGGGGCTTGCAAAGTGTCGACACCCAGGATTTGGGTGGAGAGCTCAGGGGTCTGAGCTTGGAAGGCGGGCTCTGCAGGGAGCAAGTCCAGTCTCTCCACTCTCGGTGTCCCTGTGGTCATTCCCAAGTTTCTAGAAAGTCTTTGTCTAAACACTGCCGTCTTGAGCAGCTATGCAAAAAGACACGCCGGGAGGGTCCGTGGGTTATGATACCTGGTGAGCGCGGAGATGCTTCGTAAGGAGTCAACAAGAAAAGTGTTAGGGCTTCTCAGCCCCCTGCCTGGTATTCGGAGCCCCAAGATCACCCAGGTGTGAGTTTGCTGGAAGGACGCCTGGGTGCTGAAGGTGCCCTCGGGGCTCACTGCAGTAAAAGGGGCAGAGTTTGGGAGGCAGAGGTGCCCAGGGCAGAGTCCTGCACCAAGGAGTCTGAGAGGCACCTTCCAAGACAGAGACATGGTGACCACAGCAGGTGCAGCTCACACCCGTCTTCTCACACAGGCAGGACACAAAGAAAAGAAGGAAGACTAAAGGGAAAAAAGCGCATCCTTTGAGAAGGCAGCTCTTGAGGTTTACGCTCTAAAACCTTCTGTGGCTGAAACACACAGGCAGGTGGGACGTGTGCCGGCCAGGGCCGCTCCCCCAGCCTTGGATTTCCCAGAGTCGGTCCCACGGGCCCCTCTGCTGGGTGCAGGAGGGACACCGCATGGACGAGCCTGTGGCCTCCCCTCCCGTTCAGTGACTCCATCCAGCACGGGGGCTGAGTGTGGACACTGCGCCCCACGTCCAAGGCTCCAAACACAACTGCCCACCTCTTTGGGCTGACGGTCCATCCACCGGTGCAGCGACGCCGTCCTCTCTTGGGAGCAGCTGGGTTGGAAGCTGCTGGAAGGACCTGGTGCTGATCCTGCGCTTTGGGGCAGGGAATTCGGACCCCAGACGCCCAGGGGATGGCCCAGGGAGGAGAGAGCCAGAGCGCGAGGATGCCGTCCCTTGGTCCCACAACTCAGTGTCCTGTGGGAAAGGATGACACGAGGGGGTCAGAGCGCAGGGTCTAGGGTGTTGCAGGCACACGTGTGCGCGCACACACAGGCACGCAGGCACTCACGTGCAAGCATGCGCACACTGAAACATCAGGCCCCACCACGCACTTGGGCCCAAAGTACAGGTGCGATCATTGTGGAGCGGAAGACAAGACCCACGGGGACCCTGGCCATTCAGGGGTCATCTCCGTGGCCCAGGTGTGACCCTGAAGGGACTCCTTGGCAAAAAAGGTGACCTACAGAGGAGCATGGGCCGGCTGCCTGGTGGCTGCGGGGTCGCTGCCCTCCGAGACTCCGTTAGGGGCCCCTCTTCCATGACCCGGTCCCAGGAGCTTGGGGCTCCCTGGGCCTCTGCTGTTACATGGGGTGTCTGTGTCTCCAGGAGCTCCGTCCCATAGTCCCAGGGTCACGACCCCCCCTCTCCTCACTCAGCAGTGACGCCCCCATCACTGGGTGTGGTCAGCACGCAGTGAACTCTCATTAAATGACACCATGTGACCGAAATACGCAAAACAATGGGCTGTTGGGGCGGGTGGAGCACGGACTGCTCTTTGGACTTAATCCCATAGTGTCGTCCTGTGACCCACACTTGGGGCCCACCTGCATTCCTCTCTTGGGGACACATGGCTCAGGACCTCCGGGTCCAGGGTGTGAGCCAGGAGAAGTGCAGTCCCCACAGGGGGAGACCGGCGGCTGCGGCGGCCTGTCTCCCCGCCCCTTCCAGCTTCGGGCAGCGACTCGGTCCCCCAGTCTCGCCTCCTTCACCACTTCACTCAGGTTTGATGGACGATTTTCTGTCTCTTTGAAGAACACTTATCACTGGACTTGGGACTCACCCAGCAACGTCTCCATCCTGAGGCCTTCACTCCATCACATCTGCTAAGTTTTTTTTCTTCCCAAAGTGGAGTCACATCCCTGGTTTTAGGATTAGGCTGCGGGGAATCTGATTCAAGCTGCTTTGTTGCCCAACAGCAAAGCCTCTCCCACTTAGACCGTTTCTAATAGAATAAACTTCTGCAGAAAGATCCTTAGGACGTCACCGCAAACAAGCCAGCAGTCAGGTAGTAGGAGGATCATTACGCAACACTTGGTCCACGCAGGATCAGCTACTGCCGCAGGCATTAAACATTTCTAGAAGTTCCAAAACACAGGAAACACTTAGATTGTAAATCACAAGTGGAGACAAGAATGTGAAGTTGGCTTTTCAGCCCAATTTAAATATGCAGACACCAAGACTAGCAAGTGGGAAGAAGTGAACCTTATGAAAAGCGATTGCCATGAGGGATCTGTGGTCTGTTTTCCTTCTTCGTGCTTCTCTGTTGAGAAGCCGGGTGCTGAGGCTCTACCTCCGTGACACTGGAGCCGCAGACCTAGCATCTGAGCCAAGGGCGTGCCCAGTTTCTGGTGGTTTCAGGCCAAACATTTCTTTAACAAATAAAATATATAACCATTCAGAAGAGGAAGGAACAGTTATACAAAAAAGGAAAAGAGCGTTTGGCTTATCAGTGAAAAAACTAGTCACAGGATGATGTGAATACTGCCTACTAACGTAGCTAAAAATTCTTAGACTCAGATGGGAAATAAGAGAGAAGCGAGGTGGGGGATATGGGTGATGGTGTAAGAACACTGAATCCTTCTCTAGCAAAAG
Organism: Solenodon paradoxus; assembly: GCA_004363575.1. Taxonomy (NCBI): domain Eukaryota; kingdom Metazoa; phylum Chordata; class Mammalia; order Eulipotyphla; family Solenodontidae; genus Solenodon; species Solenodon paradoxus. The sequence goes on from RJWH01004624.1 coordinate 26,405, forward strand.
GGTAAAGAGCAGAAAAGGTTTGAAACTGAGGAGCAAAGGAATGGCGATGTAAGCCCTACTGAGAACCGTGGAGAACCGCGGGGGAACGACTAGAGAAACGGAGATCGATGTCCACCGGGAGAGGAGCAGAGCTTGAGCGGTGAAAGGCAAGGGTGGCTGGTTTTCTGAGCGGCTTTGTAGCTGGTCTGACTCTCTGCCTGTGTCTCTTACTAAGGTAGAAAGTGCCCACTGTTGAAAAACCTGGACTCTGGGAGTATGAGCACGTTGGCTGTGCTGCAGGGGCCAGGGCGCCACCAGGGGCCACGCCGAGGATGCCCTTTCTCCACCAAGAGGTTCCTGACCTGTTACTCACTGGACACGGCCTTGGACAAGGGACCTGTAGGTCTGAGAAAACGCCCCGTGTTTGCACACTTTGGTGATGAGTAACTTTGGGAGACAAATGCCAGCACAGGGTTGGTGACGCTGTCCACTCACACTGAGTGGCACCTTCTGTACCAAGCAGATGACCAGCTGAATCCCTCTTCCATTGCTGCGCTCACAACTGCAAACTTCACGGCTGAAACAGCACACACGTTTCCTCCTTCAGCTCTGGAAGTCGGATGTCAGAAATCAGTTCCACTGCGTCAAAATTGAGGCCTGCGTTCCTTCCGAAGGCTCCGGGGGAGAATCTGTTTCCGCTTCTAGAGGCACCCGTGTCCCTCCGTGGTCCTTTCTCCACCCTGGAAGCACTGGTCCAACTCTGCTGCCTGCGCCTCCTCTCCGACCCACCTCCCTCTTCGAAGGGAGATGCAGGATAACCCCCTTCTCAAGGGCCTGAAACCCCTCCGCAAAGTCCCAGGGAGCAGTGGGTTATGGCTTCAACCTTCCGCAGGTCCCCGAAATGGGCGAACAGGCCAAGTGCAAACAACGCCTCCTTCGCAATCTTCTCTCTGAGAGCACTGTGCTCTACTCTCCCAAGAACCTTCCCAAGAACTCTATTAAGGACTCACCGGCAAAAGTTAAAAAGGAGAAATAAAAATAAGCCAGAATGACGGGGAACATGCCACTGGGTGCCTGGGATCAAAGTCGACGTGCGGGCGCACTGAACCACGGCTGAAGGTCTTGACGTCCAGTGTTTGGACACTCGTGTCCAGCCCTGCTGTCCTTGCCTCAGGGCAAGAGGGAGTCGCGCTTGACCCCCAGCTGAGGACAGTGCCCCAGCCCCGGGGACCAGAGCAGAGCAGGGCCCACAGCACAGGCTGGGCTCTGCGGGGCACCCAGGGGTTCATCCCTGGTGGCTGATGATCAAAGTGCAGGCGGGCGACACACCGAACTGGGGGTGCGGGGGCGCGTCCCACGCTCTCACCTAGCTTCCCGTGCCCAGCGGGACAAGTCTCCCCCTGCACCCCGTGAAAACCCCATGGAGAGACTGCAGTCAAGGTTAACTGCACTCTGTCCAACAGAATCCACACAGTACATCCTACTTCAGTGGACTTTCTGGCATATTGAGAAGTGGAAAGCCTATTAATAAATAAACCTCAGAGGCAGAAAGTTAAACTACAGCCCCAGAAAAGTGACTGACAGGGAATTCTTGCAGCTGAGACCCTCTCGTCCCCAAGAACAGCACCTGATGGGATACTCCGCTGAGTAACTGACCCCAAGATTCAAATCTTGCCATTTATCTTCAAAGAGGGGTCTCTGTGTTCAGGGAGCAACAAGAAATTAACAAAAATTGTGCATAGAAATGGACGCACCTCTGCTCCCTTGAGCCGTCTAACTCAGCAGGTGCAAACCCAGAGAGCTCATCACGGGCCGGCTCCTCCTGGGGATTCTCTCCTCCAACCTCATAACAAAACTCACAGGCGACAGTCACTCTTTTCTTTTCAGTCGGGACAGAGCGTTCGCATGTCTGAGGTCCGCAGACAGCCGGGAAGTCGGGGTGCAATTCAGCCCAGGCTGCGATGCCACTGGCCGACCCACTGTGGTCACCACACTGGGTGTGACAGCCCGAGAGGGACGAGGAAAGGGAATGACCGCTCGACTTTACTGATATTTTTAGCACTATATACACTTAGCCATTGGGGACTTTCAAATGAAGCCACAAAAAGGCCTTTCTGTCCTGGTGTGACAACAAAGGGCTGTGGGAGGCCCGCTCCGTCGGGGAAGGTCAGGGAAGGCTTTTTGGGGTGGTGGCCCCTGGGGACTGGTAAGTAGGGGTGTGAAATGGCCAGTGAGGTGTTGGTGAAAGTCACTCTGGCGGAAGTTGGGAAGATCTCAAAGGAAGCCTTTCTGCCGCATCCACTGGGGGCACTCGGGCCAGCCGCGCTTGGTTCCAGGTGCAGTGGCAGCGAGGTCACACTCAGAAACAGGCTGAGCTGCTCCATGTTCACCCCGGCCACTGGGCTTGATGGCTCCGGTCCGTCACCATCCTTCCTTCCCACCTCCCTCAAAGGAACAAACACACTTCTGAGGGCTATCACACAGCCGCTTTCTCACTTACTTGCCAGTCCTCAAGGGAGGGAACAGTTCTTTCACAAATCCCACGAAAACAAGTGGGCTCCAAATCCAAGTCTGGAAACAACAAATGCTGGCAAGGATGTGGAGAAAAAGGAACACTTTTACACTATTGTGGGAGTGCGAATTGGTGCAACCCCTATGGAAAATAGTGTGGAGATGCCTCAAGATGGAAATCCCATTATGATCTGGCCATCCCACTCTGGGTGTTCACCCAAAGATACAAAAAACACTAATTCTCAGAGATTTATACACCCTGTTTATTGCAGCCCTGTTCACAATAGCTGAGAACTGGAAACTACCTGAGTGCCCCACATCAGATGACCGGATGAAGAAGATGTGGTCCATACACACAATGGACACTACGCAGCCCTGAGAAGAGATGACATCCTGTCATTTGAGTCAACATGGAGGGAACTAGAGGGGAGGATGCTCAGTGAAACAAGTCAAAAGAAGAGAGAGACCAGATGACCTCACTCACGGGTGGAATGTGAACATACAAAACAAAGGAACAGATGAAACGACCAAGCCTGAAACTTTTGCAACAGAACCGAGGTGACCGACAGGGACTGGGGCGGGTGGGATGCATGGTGGAGGAGCCCCCTGGACAGTGGGGAAGAACATGGTGATGTGGTGGAGGGCGGGGTGTGTAGACATATATCTGAAGAATGGGGAATCTACAAATGAGTTGATTTTAATGCGTGAAAAAAATAATTTCAAAATACAATAAAATAAAACAAGTGGGTTCATTTTTGCATGACTACCCACTGACATCTATTTTTTGCTGTGATGCTCAGGGACAAACTTGGAGACTTTCTCACCTCCAGTTTAGATTTGCGGCACCAAAACGGTGCCAACAACAAGGCACTTCAGACCCTTAGTACAGTGTCCCTGGTCATAACAAAGGCCCCACTCAAATGCAATCTCTGTCCACTCTAAGTGAGCCAGGGAATGAATTTAACCAGAATCTCTCTCCAGCTGGCAGGTGTGGCTTTAATAATTACAGGAAAGCTTGATTTCCCAGATGCCACACACGTGAATTAAATAGGACCGATAACAATAAACCCAACAGACTTTTTAAAAGTTACCTTCTGTCCTACAATTACCTCCCAAATCTACATGAATTTTAATAACCATCAGGTAATTACCAACTTAAAAACGAAACAGTGAAACAAAACCAACTGGAAGCAGGCATACGTTTCATCTTCTAAAATAACATCGCCTGTTTCCAAAGGGTCTGACAAGGCAGCACATCGAAGCTGTGACACGAATCCAATAAATCACGACGGAAGCTCAGTGCACTGTGCTGGGAGGCAGCGACGCGGACCTTGCATCTTTAAACAGATGATGTGTGATATTGCTGTTTGCGCAGGGGACTATGGTGTCACTGTTCTAATTATCATGGTGAATTCTAATTATGCAGATCATTAAAATTACTCAGACTGACACTGGATAGCATCTCCAATTTTCCACTTGGTAAGGACTTGTTAAGCACATAGGGAAAAAGTATTAATTAACTTCTGGAAGAAACATGTCTGCTTCTTGTCGAGCTCTGTGAACCCTTGAACTTGGAAGCTCTCTGGTGACTTTGATAGAATCACACTGATTCATAGGCACCTGAGTCAGATGACGCCCTTGGCAGCCCTTCCTTGTCCTCATTTTCCAGGGAGGTTTCTTACATTGATGTTTCCCTGCTAATAAGTTTCTCATTTCATTTTTCAGATAAGCCTAGGGTAGGAAGGCAGAGCTAGGGAAAAGCCAAAAGCAGCAGAATTATGAAAAATCACCCTACACACCAATGTGAAGGCGAGATACAACTTGCAGACTCCCGCTATTCATCCAGACACGGGCTTCGTGATTTGTAACGACGTGCCTTCCAAAGGACAAGGTCACCACCCTGGCTTGGCCACCAAGAGGCAGCAGCGCTGCCCAGCGTACGGCCTGTCTGCTGGCGCCTTCGCTTTGTGGACAAAACAAATAGTTCAAAGGGAAGAGATTCTGTGTGAGCCCTTAGTTTAGAGACACAAAAGCTATCAATGGACGCAGTGTACGATGAATGGAAGCTTTACTGTGAGAATAATCTGCTTTTCTGTTCCCTGGAGCTGTGAGTTTGTGTTTCGAGGGGCAATCCCTCTTCTGACAGGTCAGCCCTGGTGGGGTGTGTGTGGTGGGGTGAGGGTGGGGGGGGGGACAACTGTCCTGTCCTCTCTCCTGGGCGTCCCAAAGACACGCAGCAGTCATTCCCCACAAATTGGCCCGTCTTCAGAGCATTTCTTGAGGAACTCATGTAAACTAAAAAACCAACACAGAAGAAGCCTCTAAAACAGCTTTGGGGAGATGGGCCTTCTGGCTTTGCTGTCATTTTTGTCCTTTCCACTCGGTATGCACCTTCTCCCCACCCACCATCTCTCAATCACAGCCGGTGCCCCCTGTGTCTCAGCGGCTGTCGTGCAGGCCACAGGACGCTTTAGGATGGGGGAGGCAGCTTAAGACCCAGGGCACAGGGAGGAAACAAATACAGACATACAGAGACACTGAGACCAAAAAGTGGGTGCGGTCTGAGCCTCTGGCGATGAAGGATGGCTCAGGGGGTGCGAGGCGGTGCTAGGTGGGCGCTCCTTCCGCGGCCGCTGCAAGCTCCCCCAGGTCCCGCACGCCAGGCTCGGGGCAGAGAAACACCGCAAGAATCCCTGCCGCGAATCCACCCATTTGCTTTCAGCGAAGGCCCTGCTTTTAAGAAATGAAATCTCATTAGATCCCACGCTTGGAAGGACAGTCCGGCCTCTGGATCTAAGTTCAGGGCAGCTTGCCAAGTACAGGTCTTCTGAGATGGCAGCCACCCGGCTCCTGGTCAGGCCACTCCCACGCCTCCCACCACTCAGCAGGTGCAACATGACCCCGAGAGACTGGTAGAGTCTGTGGTCAGCTTAGCCCAAGCAGGTGAGACTCGTTCTTAATTCTAAACATCAAGATCACAGCCACTACACAACCTTACACATGACTGGGTGTCTGTCCCCCAAATTCGTACGTCAACACCTACTTTCCAGGGTCATGGCACTAGGTGACAGGGTCTGGGGGAACTGATCATGTTGTGACAGCGGAGCCCTCAGGAAGTGCTCTCACAAAAGGGAGGCCCGAGAGCCTGCCCTCGACATGGAAGGGCGCCATCTGGCCATCTGCAGGTGAGGAAGCGGGCCCTCAGCAGACAGGGCCCGGTTGGCACCTTCAGCTTGGACTTCCAGCCTCCAGAACCCTGAGCCACAAATCCTGCTGTTGCTAAGACACCCAGTAGGTGGTATTTTGTTAGAGCAGCTGGAACAGATGACACAGGACAGACATCGGTATTCAGAATTCACACACAGAGTCTCTGTGTTGGCATTTTATTTTAAAAACCACACCTCGGCAATCACATTTTCTTCCTCGTTCATCATTTTTCAAACAGGTTACAAAAATTTGGCGGGGGTTGGCAGGTATACTTTCCTTGCTGACAGATGCAATGGCAGAGAAGTCTTGAATAACAATGATTCAAAAGCTCCTACTTTTACTCTTCAATCAGGCAAAGAGCAAATGACAATATATGAAGTTTTGTTTCCAGCAACAACATAATAGAACATCAAACGACCCCAGTACAGTGGTTGTAACTGTCCACGCCAGAATATTCTCAGGCCAGACACACCAACGCCACGTGCTGATGGACGGGAGACCAGCGCCAGCAGCGTCTGCGCGGGGACCCAACTGTAAGGCTTCTCTGGTAGTGAGTCTCTGCCCGACTGCTCCTCCTGACAGCCGGGCACTCGGGCCGCGGCCTTGCCGCCTCACTTCGAGTCCTGGTCTTTCTTTTCGTCTAGAAGGGCAGACTGGATGCCCATCTTCTTCAGTTCCTCCACCAGGTCCCCGTTCTGGTGCATCTGCAGAAGAATGTCACAGCCCCCCACAAACTCGCCATTGAGGAACACCTGCGGGATGGTGGGCCAGTTGGAATAGTCTTTGATGCCTGGGGAAAGAGCATGTGTTAGTTCAATGGTCGAAGCTGGAAAAACCTGTTTTCCCCACTCGTGGCAGAAAATCTGGTGTGTGTGTCCCCCACCCCAGTCTTGAGGAACCGCAGAGAGCACTGAGCTGAAGTCAAAAGGAGCACTGTTTAAGCCTAACTCCCCAACGACAAGCTGGGGACTCCACAGACCTACCATCCTGTTTCCATCCCCATCTCACAAGGTTTCATGAGAAGCAAGCACGTGAGAGCCTTGTAAAATAGCAGACACACAACTCTGGATTCCCAGAGGACCACAGGGCCGACTCATGTCGGGTCACAGAAGACGAGACCCGTTTTCCATGGGTCCATCCATCACGCTTTCAGTGAAAACTTAGATGTCACAACTTCATTTCCACTGGACTACTTAACATGGATCAATGACTTAACACACGGCCAACCTAGCTGTTTCCTCCGAGCGCTGTTCATACCTGTCTGGGTGGTGGAAGTGACTCGTGCTTACGATGTTCAATCACTGGCTCGTAGCAATTACTCCCACCCAGAGAAAACTCCCTTCCCTGGGAGCACGACCATGGCCCGATCCCGTGTAGCCCCTCGGGGGCCTAGCGCACATGGTAACTGGGCTCAACAAAGGAAAGGCCCGAAGACCATCGAGGCCCCTGATCTGGGGGGCAAAGCCACCGGGTGAAGGGGACCCACACCTGCTCCCAGGGCTCATAGCACACAAGACACCGACCAGCATGCCTGTGCTGGGCCGAGGTGGGGATGGCCTTGAGGACACAGAGAGGAGGGGCCCCCGTGACAGCGCACGATGCGTGACTCCGTTCATTCGTGAGAGGTGACTCTTCTCACATCCCTCCTCGCCACCCACTTCCTTGTCTCATTCTGTGTTGAGATGAAACGTACTTTCTAAATGGATCCAGCCAATAAAAACACCTGTGTTGGTTACGTTGAAAACTGAGGATGGGCAAATCCATGCCACTGAATAATACGTCACTATCTATCACGTTTATATTTTGAGAGATAGGCAGATATTCTTAAATGGCCAAAAATAAACACACACACACACACACACACACACACACACACACACACACAACAAAAGAAAAAGTCAACAGCGTCTTTAAACAAAATTCAGAACTATGCCTATTTTAAAAATTAGCCCAGTTGGGGCTTTATGTAAACAAACTAAAATCAAAAATTTGTTAATTTGACATATGGTTTGTCCCTTTAAAAAAAGGAACTGCCTTCTAAAAAATATCAGGTCTGCTCTGAATGACGGTGCTGGAAGGCCCAGGGGCGGGTTTTATCTTCCTTCCCCAGACGTCACAGATGAAGAAGCGGCCCTGAGAGCACACTTCTAAACCATGATGTATCACAGATACTCGGCAGAGGTGTGGGGTCCCCTGCAGGGCAAAGTCCATCAACCATCAGTGTCTTTTAGTGCCAAACATCCAGCCACTTAGAAAACCTGACGACTCATTCTGAAGCTTCAAAGCACACCAACAACTACGAAGCGCATAAACTGTATTTTTGTTTTAAACAGTCTCAAAGAGGGATGTCCAGTAGAATTCACTATAACTGGGGCAGTTACACATCTTTCTTTTCACTTTTGTGTTGACTGGCTGGGGGTGGAGATTAACAAATGTTTAAAGTAAATACAAACTTTTGTAAGTCTTCTTAACTTTCTCAAATATCTTCACACTCATGTCCTCAGACCACTTATGCGCATGTTTTCTTTGCAGTAATGTACTGTGTTAAGTCTCGTGCCAATGCACACCTATTGATTTTCTGTGAGTGCCTGCAATTTTTGAAACACACCAAAAATGAAAATAAATGTGCTGCCTGAGTGTCACCAAAAAACACGTTTAATCCTAAACAGTTCAGTTTTTTAAAGTAGCCTCTGCTGAAGGATGAACTGCTTTCATCAGTCACTTTCCCAGTGTCCCACGCAAAGCATTAGGACCTCCTCATTCACTCAGCGCCATGCTGCTGCAGTGTCCTGACCACGAGGGAGAAGGGGACACCACCAGCATCTGTCCTCACCCCAAGCCCCCAGAACCAGTGCGCTCTCTAACAACCTGACACACACAGGCGCACGCAGTGCAAGGAAGTTCAGCCTCTCCCAAGCCACCAGACGGAGGCCACCTGCCTAGGGACACACTGAAAGAATTCAGACGCGACCCACCTCAGAGCACGTGATGGCGCGGACGGGACTCCAGGCGCACAGGAGCCAAGTAAATGACATCTGCCAGCAGCAGATGTCAAGGCAAAGCTATGGCATCATTCTTAAAAATATGCTATTTTCCCTTTTTAAATAATTCAGTTACGTCTAAATATTTCAGGAAACAGGCAATTGGTTCCTATAGTGAAATGAGAAATTTCCAATGACAAAAGAACACTGTTCTTCAGTTGAAAATGAAAATGAATCCCACTGAGTCCCAATGAATTATTTAAACATGGCTAATTTCTCCCACGCTTTAATTTTCAAAATCTGCAATACACAGTGATGCTTCTTACAAACATCACGGAATGACTCAGAGCAACCAAAAAAATAAGAAAATCATGCCCCCAAATGGATTTTTACGATCAATTATATTTTAGAGATGACAGACATGGATTCAATTTGGGGACAGAAAGTGCTGACTACACAGTTCTGTACCAGGGAAACACTAAGAACTAGGAGGCTGTCTTACAAACTCAGTTCGACATGCACTTACTTGTTCCAACAAGAGAACTTAATACTCCCAAGTATCAAGACAGAGTGGAGGAATGTACTGGAAAATTCCCTTCCATGACTTTCAAAAGGTACTTTTCAAAATCCATCCCATTTCAGAATATTAAATTTTGTTCTTGGATTAGACAGTTAATTTTAAGAGTAACACATTTCTATACTTCTTTTTTCCTTGTAGATTTTCACAAGAGCTTTCGAGTCTGCTGCAGATAGGAGTCCAACCGCCACTAGGAACAGGCTCTGTTCCTAGAAGTCACATCCCCTCCCCCTCTTCCCCAATTTCCAGAAAAGGACAGTAAGACTGCTTGAGATAATCTGAGCGAACAGCATGGAAACGGTAGGACCTCAACAGAGGAAAAGAAAGCCCTGGGGCAGAGTGAACAGGTAATGATTGGCTGAAGGCTCAGTTTCCCCATCTGTAAAATGGGACTAATGCTACACCTCACTGATTTATCATGAAGATTAAATGAGATACAACTGGGGAAATGAATTAAGGTCACCCGTAGTGCCAGGCAGTGTGGACATTCTCTACATGTCAGTGGTTTCTACCCCACCCGTCACAGTAATAACTTTCTGGGAATATATGCAAAAGAGAAAGCACAGGGAAACAACGTAGGAAAGACACTAATTATGTCTTGCAGTAATAAAGACTCCCTTTACCAAGCTAAAGATTACTGAGTTTCACATTCTTTTAAGGGTTTTACATACATAATCTCACTCAATCTTTACTAATCCTACCAGGTATATATAATTATCTCTATTTGAAGCTAAAGAAGCTAAGGCTCAGAGGTTAAATAACCAAAGTCACAGTGCTGGCACTTGTTGGAGCCAGAATTTGCGCTGAGTTTTCTAAGACCGATCCCTAACACCAGAGCTAGCTCCAGCCTGTCACTTCTGCCACGCGGGGACACCTGTGCTGCAGGGCTCTCTGCAGAATCTGGAACGCTCTTGCATCTTTAACATTTCTATTTGCAAATGGCACGGTGCCAGAATTACCTTTGTACAACTTATTTTTGAGATACAGCCTTGTTAAATACATCTGGGCATCTATTCCAGGTCAGTTTAGCTGCAATTCTGCTTTCTATCCACATGACTACATTATGTTTGTCTGCTACTAACAGACGAGGACCCCTCCTCGCCAGCGGGCCATTCTATGCCAACCCCGCAAGGGGCATCCGACACCTCCCCTCACGCACACACGCGGAGGTCTGACTTCCAGCCAAACTCAGTCCACTTTCTGCCTTTGTAAACAAAGTTTTATTGGAAGGCAGCCACTCTTTCATGTAGGTGTTGTTCCTGACTATACAGCAGGGTACATATTTGTTAGCAGAAACCACAGCCCACAAAACCTGAAGAGTGAATACTCTCCGGCTATTTCAGAGGACACCGCCACGCCCAGCTATAGACTGTCCACACAGTGAAGCAGCGGGGGCTTGGGCTGTCTGCCTTCAACGTGACTGGGCACTGACAGTCACTCCGCCCAAGTGTCGGTACCGTTTTATACTCACATCTGCAGCGTATGACACGCCCACCAAATAAGCACATACACATACGTGTTATCTGACTTCGAACACTTGCTGACGTCAAATGCTTTACTACGACCTTAAATTCCCACTGGAAGGATGAGCATATTTTCTAACAGACACTCCTCATTCAACAAAAACTGCTCCCCACGCGAGGAATACAATGCTGGTGTGAACAAGCAGTACTGGGAGCATTCACGGCATTTTTGACAGCATGGGAGGACATTTGTGACATGAAAAATACAGGCAGCGTGCATTCATGAAACCGTGCATTCACGGAAAGCTTCTTTGCATAAGCACTCTGCACAGTGCCCTGGCAGGTGCAGACATCCTGTGCCCTACTCCCAGGGAGGCAAAATGCTATATATAGACATGCATGACGCTAATTAAAAAAAAATATATATTGTTAGAAACTAGATCCAAAGGTTAATACTGGCTCATGTGGAATTACACATCCCTCTCCTCTCCCTCTCCCCTCCCCTCCCTTCCCCTCCCCTTTCCTCTCCTCTCTCACTTTCAGAATACTTTCAGTGATTCCCAAGTTTCTCCAACGAGCACATATGACTTTAACAACTGAAACTCCCCCTTGGGCTTCTTTTGTGTGTTCTCCAGGCAGAAGAAAAGGAAAGAGCTTGCAAAGGCCAGCATACAACACCACCTCCCAGTCACCGCTGTCCCTTGGGTCACAGGTCTCAGCTCAGACCCAGAACTAGAAGACAGCATCTGAGGATCTTCCTCTGGTTTTGGCCTCTGTGCAGTTCAGCCTTCTCTGGCCCAAGACCACAGAAAGGGTCAAGTTTTCGGGAGTCCCTTTTGTGTGTTCCACAACTAAGTAAAAAAAAGAAAAGAAATGCATTTTCCTCCTCTCTCTTCCTGACTTCCTGCCTGCACCTTTCCATTTAAAAAAAAAAAAAAGACTGAAGCCAGAAATAAGTAGGTGCTTAGTAAAACATTCTTATTTCTGCTCCTGCTTTCAGTGTGGTGGCCATATTCCAGTGTATTTCATCTCCAGTTACAATAAAAACAGAATAGAAATATGCAACCAAACTTTATACTAAGCAAGGTGTCAACACCGCCACTTTCTGCTCTGGAGCCACAGAGGTAAGCTGAGAGGATCTGAGACAAGCTCAAGCTGAAAGAGCGAGGAGGCGTTTCTCCTCTCTTATCTTAATAAGCAGACAAGCCACTGGGGAGTGAAGACTGAAGAACCCCCTCCACGAAAAAAACTCAGATTCCAGCAACTGGCGCTATTCTAGATGATCAGGAAGACAGAGGGCCATGAACGTGACACGCAGCAGTATTACATATACAGGTAACGTGACCTGCCCGCTGCATGCCTCCTACTTTCCACCCACCAAGAGAAGCGTTTCGGAAGGGTTGGATCGTGTGGGAAAAGCCACTCTGAAGACCATAAAGTGAGAATAATGAAATAGCTGCCCTTGAGGGGGGTGCCTTTGGTGTGTCAGATGAAATAAACACCTTTACATGTTGTATTTTCTCCTCTTCCCTCAAAAACTTCTGCCAAGTTTGGTTTCATTATCCCAATTTTTTGGAATAGGAAAATGCAGTTATATGATTCGTCTAGGGCTGCACACTGATTGGCAGGAGACTGGTTCCACCCTGAGGCTAGTACAGAATGCCAGCTTGTCTCATCCACAGAGGAATGGCCAGGCTTGATCTTTTCAAAAGCAGAATCATAGACAGAGATCAACCAAATGCAGACTCTAGATGTAGAGCAACACAGAAGCTGGTATCTAAGAACTCTTTTTAGAGAATAGTAACGAAACAATAGCACCAGGCTTGCGGAGGCTGGGATTCAATATCTGAGTCTCTAACTGGAATGCAGGACACCTAGACACCTTATCACCCCAGGAGGCATCAGCACAGCTCCCTAATTTCTCCATCAATGTCACCGACGCTGGTTAGGGAAGAGACCCATGTGTTCCTCTGGTCTCTTTCCCTGTCTCTGGTAAAAATGGAAGAATGCATTAAGGTTCCTGGCCTGGTGTTCTGCAGAAAAGATGCTAACCAGGTATTCCGACTCTCCCTCCTCCAGCCTGAACCAGTGAAGTCACCGGGCCCTGCTGTAACTGAACCAGCTAGGGTCAGACTTATTCCTAGTGCCTCTCTCACAAGCCTCCCCAAGTCCTAGCCCCCACGAATCCCTTGCCAGCCTTGAGGATTTAAAAGCAAATTTCATGCCTTTTCCTCCCATATCATCAGATCCCAACTGAGGCCAGTCCTACAGTTGTGCCGGCTCACTCTGCAACAACCGAGGCCGGGCCCTGACATCCTGGACCGTGAGGCACCAAGAGGCAAGTCTGTGATGTCACTTGGCTAGGACAAAGGGCAACGTCGTCCTTCTGATGGACAGCACAAGGTCCTTATCACAAGCTCCTTATCACGATGTGGGAAAGTGTCCCCGAAAGTGCCTACCTCCTAGAGGTGAGCGCCCCCCTGTGCCCACTTCCCCTCCCGCAGAGCGGCCCTGACCTTGCCGGAGCTGGGGGTCGTCCAGCACGTTGTAGGCAGCGTAGTCGCGGACGCCGTGCAGTCGCAGGATCTGCACCACGGCGTTGCTGAAGCCGCACTGGGGCTGCTCCGGCGTCCCCTTGAGAAACACCACCACCTTGTCCTTCTTCACCAGCGCGTCCAGCCGCTCCGCCGAGCCGCTGCCGCCCGCGCCTGCGCCCGAGCTCGCCACCCGCACGCCCGGGACCCGCAGGCCGCCGGCTCCGGCGCCGCGGCCCGAGCGGAGCAGAGCCGCCGCCGCACGGCCCAGGGACCCGCTCATCCCCGCAAGCAAAACGGAGGCCTCGACCTCCGGGAGCGGAATCTTCCCCGGCAGCCAGCCCCGCGCCCGCGGCGGCCAGGCCCGCCCCCGAGAGCGCCCATTGGGCCAGCGCGAGTCCCCCGCGATTGGAGAACGCGGGCCCGCAGTGTTTCATTCTACCAATCGCGTCACTTTCCCCGCCCCCACAGTGGAAGGAAGTCCTTACGCTGGAGCCTTACTGAGCGGTCGGCCACCTCTTCGTCCGTTGATTGGACAGTGTGAATGTCCATCCATCAGTGGGGGTTGCAAAGAGAGGCGGAACCACGACTACCCTCCAGATGCGACACCCGCCTGCTCGGGTACTGGGCGGGGCTTCGTCGTTTCTCGGAACGCTGGGAAGGGGTCACTTCAGGGGAAGGTTCCGGTTCCGGGTCGGCGGTAGGTGAGTTGCCATGGCAGCGCGGCGGCTTGGTGCTGGGTGTCTGTCTTGGGGACCGTGGCCCGGCTGGAGCAGGCCTGAGCGGTCCTTCCCCGCCCAGCTGAGCGACCCCGGTGGTCGCCGTGGTCGGACTCGGGGAGCGAGGACCGGCCGGGATCTGACTTCCAGTCCCGCTCGGGGCTCCAGCTCCCCGGCCAGGGCCAAGTGTCCTGACGGCCACGTGGGCGCGGAGAAATAACGCATGGTTATTTCTGTAAGTTTAGAAACTTTAGAAGCGCCCTCATCTCTGTGAGCCCTTGTGTTTGGGCCTCGCAGACCTCCCAGCTCACCGAGACCCAGAAAAGATTTGTTAGGTGGGAACTAAGAAGGGAGCTGTTGCACCGGCGAGGGGAGCGTGCAGCCAGCCTGCGAAGTGAGTACGTACGAAGACGGGGGGAGCAGAGAAAGGAGGCCTCCCTGGGCCCCCTGCTCTCTGTACTGAGCACTGCTTGACCTGTGTTTACTAGCTTGTGCATGGACTTCCCTCCCGGGCACTCAGCTTTATCCGCCGCCGCTGCCCTCCCAGCCCACCCGGCATCTGGAGTCCTGGAGCGGCGCCGGGTTGTCGTACCCAGGGCTCACCAGGCTCGCAGAAAAAGCATGCTCCAGAGGAAGCCGAGGCTTGACTGCTCAGAGTACCAGCAGTTCCATGTGCAATATTCCTCTGATAGTTCCTGGCTACTGTCGCCACGGTGACAACGACTGTGCCATGTCCTTTGTCGATCCACCGACAGTAAGAGCAGCTCTGCAGTCAGAGATATTGTTTAACAGATGGAGCGGTTTCTGTTGGACACTAAGTACTGCCACACATGACTTCTTTTAAAAACCTCAAAAACTGCTGCGGGAAGTAGGTGATCTGCTTATGCTGGGAGGTGCTCACGTGTGTAATCAGAGAATTAGCATTTGTGCTGTCAACCAGGGAATCCGAATCGGCATGAAACCTGAGTTAAACTCATGGCATTACTTGGTGCTCAGGGACACATTTATTTCATCTCCTTGTTAATTGATGTTTGATAGTTTTCCAACATGGGACCCAAAATTGATCAGTTTCTTAATTCTTTTTGGGTTTGTTTGTTTTTTTTCTTTCTCCTTTCCAGATGCACCGATTCCAGGTAAATCAGAGGAACAAACATAATATCTAGCGAGAGAGCTGGAGTACAACCATCTTGGTCAAACACTGCCATCTTAGGACTTAAGTTTCACATTTTTTAAGTTTGCATCCCCTACCCCACCCCCAATAGCTCAGTGATTGCAGATGTCAACTCTGCCCCAAACCCCAGGCAGTTTCTTCCCCCAAGACCTTAAAATCCTTCAGTTGTGGGGGAGAACGCTTTTGACTCTGGTCAGTAGCCCTCCCCAGGTTTATCCTCAATAAACCCGTCAAACCACCTGTTTCCGTCTCTTTGTTCACCTTTCTCCCTGCTGTGGTGCTGAAACCCGGCCAGGTGCTGGGGGCAGAGGCTCGCCTGCAGCTGGGAGCAGTGGGCAGCAGCAGCCCATCCCCAGCTAACTCCCAGATCCTGAAAGCTCTCCCAGGATCCCCAGAACCTCTGTTTTCTACCTCTGTTGTTAACGTGGATTGCGTGAGGCAGAGGCCTGGTCAGAGAAGGACTGCGAAGCCCAGGCCGGGGCTGTTCTCCGGTGGGCTCTCAAAACTCCTGGTCTGGGACTCCTCTTCAACCACCCGACTGGGTGACCCACGTTCTGTCCTCATGTCCTTATTTGTGGCTGCAGCATTGAGGAGCCTCTTGCCTTCTCACAGTCTGCAGCCAACACCGGTCACTAATTTCAGGGCCTGGTAAGTTTGCCTTCTCTTTTGATTACTCCTGAGGTACCCAGGAGGGTCAAATCATCCCCGATTCTGGGAAAGTCTTTGGAGCTCTCCAGGAAAGGGACTAGGGGGCGCCCAAACCCCTCTTCCTGTTAGCCCCTCACGGGACATCCGGGCATCCTCCCTCACCGGGGACGCTCTGTGAGACGGCAGATGCCTCCAATTCATGCACCTTCAGCAATCTTACTGGTTCCATGGAATCACAAGTTTCTTGGATCCTCCCACCTCCCCCTCTGGGAGGTCTCACAATATTTCAAAATTACCTTTGAAAGGGGATTTAAAACCAAAAAGACATTTTATTTTTACTGCAATACAGTTTGGCCTCAGTTTAAACTCGATAATAACAATCCGTGGCTGGAAAACAGCACTTTGGATTTTCAAATTCTGAGGCCTCGATAACTTCACAGAGAAGCAGCAAATGGTGGGAAGTCCCATTTGCCCAGGCCTTTTTCTGTCTCTCCTCTTGTCCGTCTCTGTCAACAGTGTTCTCCACAGCAAGCCCTTCTCTGAAATGAACACCCTCCATGACCCGCCTCCTGAGTCTCCTTTAGACCCATCAGATGAGCCCCCACCTGACAGACATCACCTCTCTGTTCTGCTCCCTCGCCTTCCCCTTCCCCCATCTCACCTGCCCTCCTCGCATTCCCCTACACCCACTTCCTCTTTCCTCCCTGTACAGACCACACTGCCCCTGTCCTCTTACCCTCCCCAAAGTTGCTGGGGTCCAGGACTTGTCCACGTCCCCTTTTCCATGTTTGAACTTTCCCAAATCGGACAGCAGCTGGGATCCTTTTCTGACCCTTCCAGATATCACACGGAGTTTCTTCATGTCACTCAGTCATCTAACTGAACTTGGCGCGGTATGTATTTCATCCTCATTTGTACTTGCCCAGACGGAAAGGAGCTCATCTGGCACACGGCTAAGGTTCACGCTGATGGGCCTCAGTCAGACACCCACCCACCTGACACCCGTGGCCCAAGTGCGGGCCGCAGGAAGAGGGATCATCCGATTACCTGCCTCACTGCAGACATGGACAAAAAAACACCCACAAGGCAGTTAACTTTGACCAACTCAGGGAGGTCACTCAGGCCCCTGATGAAATCCCACCTCTTCCTCTCCCGTCTCAGGGAGGCCGTGATTAAGTGCACGAACGTGGACCCTGAATCCCGGGAGGGACCACCTTTCCTTCACCTCGTTTACTTCAGTTGCCCCCGGCATTCAAAAAAAAAATTACAAAGATTAGAGGAGGGGCCTCAGGCCCCCAGAAGAGAGACCTCTTAAATGCTGCCTTTGAGGTCAACAACCGAAAAAAAATCTAAGAGAAAATTTATGGTTAAAATCCCATATGCGCACCTCGGCTGTTCAGAAGCCCCTTTACACACCAAGGGGAAAATCTCCCTCCACCCCTGGCACATTTCTGCTGGGGTACTCCCGGCCACTGGGCTAAGGCTTGTCCAAACCCGAGGCCTCCCATCAAACCTCGTCTTGCCTGCGGTCAGTGGGGTTGTCGGAAGATGCAGTGTTCCCAGCAGGAACGCCCTCCCCGACGACACTCCAGCCCACAGCCCCCAAACCACCAGAGATGAGTCTCACTAATGGCTCTCTCGATGGACGACTGACAGGGCCCGGGATCCTCCTCCCCCACGGCCAGTGAGTCCTGGAACCCACGGCGACTGGGGCAGGCGACTGGGGCAGTATCCGGTCAGACGTCTTTCGGATGCGGGGCGAGCTTACCCTTTCTGACTAAGTATAATGGGCCCTTGCTCCCCTCCTCCATCTCACTTGTTGGCGTGAAAGGCACGGAGGACAGCCCCAAACCCTTTGTCTTGCTCCTTTGCAGACACAGCCCTTGTCCACGCCTTCCCAGTCGTCCCCCATTGCCCAGCTCCCCCGCAGGGAGGGACCTCCTTCATGGACTGGGGCCAGCATACGCGTGGGGGGCCTGCAGACAGCCACCCCTGCCTTCTCTGTCAGCCCGCTTCCCTGGAGCCCCTCATACAGAAGAGGCTATAGCCTTCCAATTGATGACCCAAACTGACCCCTTGGTCTGGGACACCGATTCTGTAGTCACAGCCAGCCATGACTGCCCCCCGTAAAAGTGTCTGCCAAATAGCTATTCGCTAGTATCCCCTCAGCCCAGAGGGATTAAGAGGCCTACAACCCATCATTTCCCGCCTCATGTATGCTAAAGCCCGATTCCCACTCATTCGCCCCACAATACCTTCATCCTCCCCGTGAGCCCGATGGCTCATTCACCTGGTTCAGGACCTTCAACAGATAAATGCAGCCATTCCCCCAACTTACCCCTCATTTCTAACCCTCATCCCCTCCTATCGCACATTCCCCCCCAGCCATTTTTCTCTGTCCTCGGTCTTAAAGATGCCCTTTCTACCAGCCCCACACACCCACCTCAGAACCTCTTGGCTCTCTTGGACTGACCCCGATACGCGTCTCTCCCAGCCACTCACCTGGACTGTCTTACCACAAGGCTTAGACATGGCCTCACTTCTTCAGACAGGCCTCCAAACAGACGTCGCCAGACTAGATTTACAATCCAGTACTGTCCTCCACTATGTTGATGACGTCCTGCTCTGTAGCTCTACACCAAATTCCTGCGTCACCCTACGGCCATGCCTCATTTCCTTGCCCGACGTGGCTGCAGGGGATCCCGAAAAAAGGCCCATTTCGTGTCCCCGGAGGTGTCCTATTCAGGGCTGCTTACCACCCCCTCTGCCACGGATTCCACCTTCCCGGAAGCGGGCAACCAAATCCCCCTTCCCCGCCCCCGCAGAGGCCCTCTTGTCCTTCCTGGCCTTGTGGGATGTTCCCGCATTTGGAGGGCCAATCCCTGTGTGAGGCGGCCCAGGAGAATTACAGGAAGGGTTACCCGACCCCAGACCTTCCATACGCCTTATCACGCCTTAAGCAGGCCCCCGAACCCCTTCCACTTACACCTCCAGAGTTCCCCAAACCAAGCCCTGGGCTCCCGGCCCCACCAGCAGGAGACTCCCACCCATAGCTTGCTTCTCCAAACAGCCTGACCCCGTATGCAAGGATTGGCCCCTTTGCCTAAAGGTCTTAGCAGCCGCCTCACCACCCATCCCTGAGGCACAAAACGTCCCCTTTCACAGTCCTCTGGCGACTCCTCACAGCCTCCCAGACACACTCGGCCACAAAGCCTTCAGTTCAGTCTCCCCCTCCCACATGCAGACTCCGCTTCACTCCCCAACCCTCAGTCTCCTCTTGCTGCCCGCCCTCAACGCAGCCACTGTCCCTTCGAACTCTCACCTGAGGAGGACGAACACTCCCGCTCTGACGTCACAGAGGACCCCCTGGTTAGCTTTCACCACCTCACCACAGACCACGTAAGCGGAGCACCTGTCTGGTCCACTGACGGCAGCACCTAAACATCCCTCCCTCTTGACTGGACATGCCATGATCAGGTATCCCAGAGCGACTCCTCTGCCTTCCCACCAAAAGGGGTCATCGAGGTGACTTCACTGCCCCCAGGGACCACCTCCCAACAGGCAGAGCTGATTGCCTTGGCAAGAGTCCCGACCGTCGCCGGGGACGCGAACGTTAGCATTTACACCGATTCTAAGTACGCCTGCAGTATCCTTCACTCCAGTGTCCAGATCTGGAGGAGTGGGGATGTTTTAACCGCCAAAGGAACCCCAATACTTAATGGAGAGTTAATTCACTGCCTGCAGGCAGCCCTTCTTCCCCCAAAGGTGGTGGTCACTCGTAAGGGACATCACACTGTTGGAGGATACATATCCTTGGGGAATCGGGAGATTGATCACGCAGCAAAAAAGGCAGCTGCGGGGGAATCCCTTCCCCAGTATCTTTTCCATTGGCCCTGGAGCCCCCAGCTTCATATCCCACCACCCAGAGCCAAGGCTGGCGACTGCTGGGGCCCAGTTTAACCCCCACTCCTGGCTCGTTAACGGCCTTAATGCGCCTAGCACTCCCAGAGCACCACCAACCTTCCTCAAACAGGATGAGCTCTTCCACGGCAGCTTCCCCTACGGCAGTTTCTGAAAGCTCACGTACTCAGTCCTGATCTCAGAAATCAATTTAAAAATAAAACTCAGCAAGGCACAATTTGCCAAAAAAAATCATCCTCTTCCTCAAACCTCGAACCTCTTAGCTCCTATTCCCTACACACCAGGCCTGCGGTCATCTCTCGGGAAGACTGGCAAAGAGACTTTACCCAGATACCTCCTATAAGGAAAACCCAGTGTCTCCCAGTGTGTGCAGACACCTTCCAGGGTGGGTAGATGCTTTCCCACCACGAACAAGCGGGCCTCCGCGGTCGCGCATCTTCTAGTCACTTCCAGTTTTGGAATGCCCTCCTCCTTACAATCTGAAAACCGTCCTGAATTCATTTCACAGGTCACTTGGGCCCTTGCCAAAGCTCTTAACATTTCCTGGCACCTCCAGATTCCTTACAGACCCCAACCCTCGGGGAAGGTGGAAAGGGCCAGTGACTTTCCTTTTTAAAGAACGCTAACCAAAATTTCCCTGCAGACATGGGGATTGGATCTCTCTCTGCCCTTGGCCCTGTGTAAACTCCGAGCCCTCCCCAGAAACCTCTCACGCTGAGGCCATTCGAGCTTTTTTAAGCAGGCCCCTTCCTCCTGACCTCCCCCATCGATGACCCTCTTCTGCAAACACTCCACTCCGCGCTCTGGAAATACGCTGATCTTACCTGCCTCACCTTTCGGGTCCCTACATCCCTCTCCAGCCTGGAGATTGGGTTTTCCTTTGCACCCTTCCCAACCCCATCCGGTCCACATCGGGAAGCCCACAGCTAATTGTCCACCCCATGTCCACAGCTGCCACAGATGTCCCTCAGAAACAGACACCCCCTCGGGATCCCCCCATTCTTCTCTTGTGTCCCCACGGGACCACTCGCCTTCACCCCACCCACAGACCCTGAGGCTGACACCCATTGATGCTGTCATCCAGTCCTTTCACCAGCTCCCGCTCGACCTCGCCTCAGACCACCAGTGGTGACCACCTGACATCCTGCAGGCTCGCCCTCCCTGCTCCGAGACTTAATACAAAAATTATGGCTACAAGGATTTCAGCCCCACCCAAACCCTCTCTAGATTTCAGCCCCACCCAAACCCTCTCCTTCTCCTGTTCTGTCTCATTTGTCCTCCGCGGCCTGCCCCGTATCTGACCTCTGCTGTGCCCCTGACCACCCCTCCCCTCCTCTCCCAGAACCTCTCTGTCCAGCCTCCACCTCTCTAATGCTCACCTGGCCGTCCCGGCCCCTGACACACGTGGATCACAGCCCAGGTGGGCCTTCACTTCCAAGAGGAGCCACCGCAGGGACTCACATGGCCAAAAAGCAACAAGATAAGCACAGCGGGATTCAGCCCGGGTTTAAAAACGGATTTAAACCGGATGGCCCTACCCCGGAGGTAAACCGGGGGCTGCCCGGACACACCTGTCTGCTGGAGCCCTCTCTTCTCCCATCTCTGCTTCTTGGTCTTTCCCCCAGATGTCAGAAACGCTGTGATGTGAAGCACAGCGTGTGTCAGTGTTTCTGAAGTCCAACGTCTGGTGCACTCGGTGGGAGGGAATGCTGTTTCCAAACTCACCTAAGCTTTACTCATGCTCGCATTAAAGGTTTTTTTCATAAATACCGGCAGTTTGTTTCTGAAAGTCTTTGATTGCTTATTGCTTGCGTTAAACTCTCAATTCTGCTTTGGGATCGACTGGGAGAGGAGGACTTGCAACTGTGCATGGAAGCTCTGGAGATGGGCGGCAGGGCTGGGGAGCAGCAGCTCTCCACTCGCATGTGGTTTTGCCTGCAGAGTGTAGGCATTTTCGGTTGTTGGCTATTTTATTCCGTTGAGAAGACAGCTGCTATTAAAGATTACGAGTAATTCTTGAGCAGGAAGCATTCTCAAAAGTACGTTTTTCACAAAGGAACAGAAAAAACCAAACCGACCCCTGAACATTTGCAGCAGAACTGAAATGATCAACAGGAAATGGGGCGGATGGGGGCACATGGTGGCGGAGCCCCCTGGACACTGAGAAAGAACACCTGGTGATGTGATGGAGGGCGGGGTGTGTTGACATATATAAGAAGTGGGGAACCAGACATAGGAAATTATTTTAGTGTGTAGAATAATTACAGTAGTACATTTTTTTTAAAGTATGTTTTTCAAAATTGCAGTCGAGTTGCTGGATGTAGCAGGGGAGGGGAGGAGAGTGTGTGAGACGGCCAGGCCGTGGGCGTGCAGGCTGGTGCTTTTCCAGGCAGCCAAGTGGGCAGGGGCGGTGAGAGTATGATCCAGGCTGGGTGGGGTGGAGAAAGCCATGTATCTCAACCAAAACCATTGAAGCATCTAAATCTCAAAAGCCACCCGAAGGATAAAATGCAGTATAAGGGAAACATTCTTTTCTGTCTTTGATTTAAAACCCCTCACGTAGTATGGTGGCAAGCATGAGTGACTTAAGGAGGTTAAAGAAAATAGTAGTCAGACTATTGCTTCCAGAGTATCAAATCCATCTATATTAATCTATATATGATTTAGCATTTTAGTTTTGAGTTTTCTCTTTAGATTTTTTTTTTCTTTTTTTTTTTTAAGAGAAGGTACAGGCAGGAATGAAAGCAGGCAGATGGGCAGGACGAGAGAGGAAGCAGAAACACTTTCTATTAGTCAGTTATTCATTATTGGTTGTTTCCCCTGCCCCAGGTCTTGAACCAGGACCTTGGGATGTCTGTGGCCTGTGCCTGGTTTGACCCACGAGGCCACCAGAGTGCGCCTTTCTTTAGGAATTCTATAATGAAACCATGAAAAAAAAAATTTCAACAGTTGTCAGAAATCTGCACCAGTGCTAACATATCTGTGGGTGTTTTGAACACAGAAGTCACCTCTGTCAGTGTGTGTTCTGTCCCATGTGGCGCTCAGGGGGAAGTAGGGGTGGGAAGCACACAGGAACTTGGGAGAAGCATAGGGTTTGGGTCACAGAGGTAATTAGACCTCAGACTAAACAGTCGTGCCATGTAAACAGGCTGACTCGGTGTTTCTTCCCTGTGCTTAATAGGTAAAATCGCTCTTCTGCACATACTCTTCTAAAAGCAAATTCCCTATTGAGTCTGTAGTTGCAAACCTTCCAGATTTGAGGGCATTCCTTCCTGTGTGCCAGGCCTAGATGGAGAGCCAGGGTTCTCGTCCCTGAACCACGTTCTGTTGGAGCCCTCAGAGGGTCAGTGCTCCCGTGCCCTGGAAGCCGCAAGCAGAGCCGCATCTGACAAAGGCTGTGTCTCCGTGCATGGGACCCAGGGTACAGAAATGGCAGGTCTGGGCCGACTCGGACTGTCTGTAAGCGTCATTTTAAGAGAAAAGTGGCTGTGTGGGTGGCACAAAGGATGGGATCCCCAGCACTCCTGGGCTAAAATAGCACTGAGACCTAGAGTCCGGACAGATCCCTGCAGCCAGAAGCCACTCTGTGTGCTGCCCTTGGCTGTGGTTGGTCATTGTACAGCACTGTGACCCTGGGATTCACTTGATTCCCCAGCAACCCTCCGCCACCCCAAATAATGTGTATGAGAAACCAAGGTCATGGAGTTTTGCTAATTCCTGGTGCAAAGATAGAAACGCCTCTTGGACGCTTTCGTCCTCTATCTGACAAGACAGCTGGTTTTATAAATACTCTCGGCCATGGGTGTGGCCTGGGTTTTGTTAATCGCTCTTTCCCACACCAGGCGCCCTCAGCCCAGAGCCTGGAGCCTCCGCCGGGCCCTCTTGCACGGTTTCACCGAGGCCCTGCTCTCGTCACCGGGGCAGAACGAGCCGTGGCGTGTTGTCGGCTGGATTCGCGCTCCACAGGCCATGGGAGACACGAGGGAACACACACAGATGGTCTGAAGAAGCGTTTGTGAAAAGCCTGTGGAATGCAGAGGTGTGAGGCCTGGGTTCCAGTCCCAACCACCACTCCATGCCTTGTGGTTCTTAGCGATTCTCCTGGGAATGTTCCGTCCTGCCCATCATCCCTTTCCCGGACTTTTGAAAAAACGTGTGTGTGATACCTGCAGAAGTTCACACCTGTTTCAAGACACCTGTGAAAGGGCTGCAGGGTTTTAAGGAGTCTGTCCTCAGTTCCCACTGAACACGGTAATCCATCGTGCATACGCAGCATGTGATTTTGTTCTTCCACCTGATTTCATATACTTGCATCCTTTGAATATTACATTAGCCCTAGGATGATGGCTCGCAGACACTTTTGTCCCCGGATTATGTTCCCTTTCCCGTCTTTGTTTAGAACATCTTTTTGCCAGACTTTTGAGGCCAATGTGCTCCTGTGTACATGAGGCGGCCTTCACAGACACTCTGGGTTTGTTTTTTAGCTTTCGTGCAGAATCACCATCATAGCCAGTCTGCAGAAAATGACATATCCCTGCACTTCCCGGCCTGCTCTGCCCGCACACATGCGGTGGGTACAGTTGTGGTTTCTATGGTCCCTGAAACTAACAGTCCAAATATCCGGTGAAAACGCATGACCCATGGCTTTTCTGAGAGATGTGCTTTCTTGTGTCCCCAATCTGCTTTTTTCACACTAAGGGCAGAACTCAAATTGTTCACTTATCTTCAACTACCTAATAAAAAAATGTAGTGTTTTATTGATGAGTTTTTGTTTGTTTTGTAACCAGAAGATAGCTTTCATAAATCAAATGATTAACACAATTTCAGCGACTTCTGAGAAGGGACCTAGACAACAGAATATAAGAAGCAAGGGCCAGGCATGGTCTGGTGGAGCAGCGGTTAGGTAAGCTGCCTTTGAAGGACGCAGACCACATACTCCTGAGTTTGAGTCCCAGTTCTGGGGGGGAACAACCAGTGTGAACACCTAGATAAAAATAAAATAAAGTTGCTTCTTCCTCCTCTCTGCCTGCCTGCCTGCCTGCCTTCATTCCTGCCTGCACCTTTCCTCTAAAAATAAAAAAGCAAGGGCCAGTGATGTTATGTGTCTGACTCGTCAGGACGGTTTATATGCACACAGAAGTTTATATCTTCTTATGATCACAGAGTTCATCTCCAGAAGAACGTTTAAATTTTTTATTGTTTTCTTTTGAATGATTGCTAAGATACATTGCCAGGCCATCAATATCCCTTTTATGATGAGTTAGAATTTTGCTCTGTACTTCAGTGTTTGTACCTTAATAATTTCATGCTTTCAAAATTAAATCTTAACTAGCCTGGAAATTCATTGTTCTAGCTTTGTTCAACAATCCATCATCCAAAGGAGCAGAAATTCAGCCCAGGTTCATGGAGGATCAGTGGCAGGTTGGAAATGGGATGAGACATTAACTGTTTATTGTCCTTTGCAGAAAGATGATGGAGGATTTTAAATAATTTTCTTCTGCTGTTTATGACCAGAAAAAAAATCTCATTTGTTCATTCTAAATTTTATACTTTTTGGAAATGTAGCCTAATGAGATATGTCATCAATCAATTTTAAATTTCAGAGAGCCAGAGTTAATAAAAGAGTTAACAATCAATTACACTATTTTTTTAAAAAAAAGTAAGGAGAGAGCTTTTTGCGTAGTTCTCAGTCGCACGGGTGACCAAGAGAGACCTCAGGGGAAGGTGCCGTATTAGCAGGCCTGCCCCTCTCTAGATGCACAGTGGTCTGCCAGCTTCCTGTCCAGCCAGGGGCTTGTCACTGTCAGTTACATGGGTGAGGAAGCTCATCGCGTCACCTCTTCATCCCACTCCCCTGCAGCTCTGCGACAGCCCACCCAGCCTGCTGACTGTGAGGTGACAGGGCCAGTGACCTTCTTTAACTCCAATGGATGTTTGCTTATGTTAGAAAAAAGCATGTGTTAACTTTCAAAATCATTGAGAAACTTGGATCATTTCATACTGAGTCTCTGCAGCACCCTAGAAGACGGTAGGGGGCAGCAATCCATTTTACCTCTTTCGAAGCTGGGGCAGCAGGAGCCCCTGGAAATTCCACGCAGGCCTGCAAATTCATCCCGTCCCGGATTGTGGGAAGAGGGTCTCAGTTCTATTCCAAGGCCTGTCTGACTTTACAGAATGGCTGCGTTTTCTAAGGTTACAGCCACAACAGATCAGAAGCAGCGCACTGGAGGGGACAAAGGCAATGACTGATGGCATAATAGGCAGGAGATTTCACAAATGTAGCAGACATTACATAGTTTTACTTGGGAGCACTTGATTTAAAAGGGAAAAACTGCCCTCACAGTAGCTTATTCCTGGAGCATGAGCACTTTATATAATCTCAAGTCAGAAGGCAAAGGAAATGCTTCCCCATGTTGTCTGAATAAAGAGTCAAGGAGATAGTATATACTAACTAGCCTGCCAGCAGAATCTCACACACAGACACATGCACACACGCACACACGCACACACATAGCTTCAAGGGGTTATGTTAAAAAAGAAGCCTCAGAGGAATGCTTTCTTCCCTAGTCATGAAGTCATTTTCCCTGTGCTATGTGCCACATGTAAGCACCTTAGAAACGTAAGAGGCAAGGGGTGGATGCTCGCTGCGTAAAGCGGGTTTTCCGAAACTGCAACCGAAGGCTGGGCTGGAGCGTGCTCCCCCAGACCTGCAGGTGCCCTCATCCCAACCTCAGGATGCTTCCGTGTGCTGAGACCATCGGAAGCGGCCTTCAACACTGCACGGTCCCACCACCCACCTGACGCTCTGCTGTGGGGACCCAATCCTGTGAGGGGGGCTGCATATCATTCCACCCCTCCCTCAGCAGCCAGTGGGGCAAGCCTTGTCCCCTGTGCTTTCGCCGTGACACTTTGCCTGCACTCAGAACTTCATCCTGAATGAAGATCATGGACTGGGGACAATCCACACAGATTCTCAGATGCCCCAAAGGGTATGAAACCCCTAGTACTGACCACCATTGCCATCAGAGAAGAAACCTGTGCCTGGCGTACCCACAAGTTCTGTGCCACGCAGGTGCACAGGAGAGAGGGACGCCAGGGCGGCCCTGAGAAGTGGGGACTCTGAGCGCAGCGGCTGGGTGCCTCGGGAACCGGGAAGCAGGGGCGAGGAGTCGGCCTTGAAGGAAGTGTTAAAAGACGGGGAAAGAGAGGTCATTGGAAAGAGAAGGCCAATCCAGGAAAATATCCCCAGGCAAGGACACTGAAGTCCAGTGTCCCCGCGGGATTGCCGAGTGGTCCCCACAGAAACGCTGACCACGTGGGCATAGCTGAGGACCTCAGGGTCCTCGGGATGAGAGAAGGTGGCAGGACCACAGGCAGCAGAGTTCTTGAGAGATGAGCCTGGTGGGCGTGATGGGTCAGAGGCGGCTGAGCCCACAGAAGGCAGTCAGAAGGCCACTGTGAGGTGAGCTCTTCCGGTGTCCTGGCACAAGGGTGCCCTGAATTTGAAGCCATATTTGACAGCCTCCAGTGACTGGGCGTGCGGAGGGACTGGGAAGAAGAGATGGTGGGAGTATTCCTGCTTCTCCCCAGGGTTCTGGGTTGGTCTCAGGTGGCCCCTACTTGCAGAAGCCAAGAATACAGGGAGGGGGAGGAGGATGAAGGGGTGGATCAGAGCTATTTTTGGTTCCCTTGAGACATGCTGAGTTTTGAGGAATCCTTGGGCCATTAAAATCTTCAGTTTATATCTGAAATACAGGAAAGTTCATTCACTTATTGTCTCTACAGTTCTGCCCTAATGATAAGGGAGATTTGGGTGGAAAAGGAAGAAAATAGAAGAATCACGCAGGGACTGCAGACAATGGGCAAGACAGGTCATGAAGAAGATGTTAGAGGAGGCAGCGGGGAGAAAAAGGAGCGAGGGCACCAGAAAAGAGGCCTAATCCAGGAAGTCAGGGCCCCTGAAGGAGGCCAGCTCAGGGTCCAGCGTCCCCTGGGACTGGCAATGGAAGTAAACGTGTCTGCTGAGGCCATGGCACACCTGGGCAGACAGCAAGCCTCTCAGGGTCTCTGGGGCATGATGGCCTCAGGCCAGTGGCTTTGCAGCGTCATCCAGCTGTTCTGTGTGCACATGCACCTTGGTGTGAGGCACGCAGAATCTGTAAACTAAGCAGGTCGGGCCCAGTCACTTTGCCCGATTCACGGGTGACACAAACATTTCAGTATAGATGACGAAACAGCCTCAATTGCTGAAGCGGTGTGGGGCCAGCCAGGACCTCCTGATACCCCAAACATTGACTGTGAGCACCACCCTCTCTCCTGCCTGTTGATGGTAATTGCTCCTGTCTTCTGCATCTGACTTTTCCTTTAGCCAAGAGGTGCATTTTGTGACAGTTGCCATTTTTCTCTGATTACCAGTTCAACACCATCAAAGGAGAATTTTAAGATTAAAGTTCTTTAAAAATCCCAGCCCAGGCGCTGGCGCTCATGAGGTGGCAAGGAGGCAGAGCAGTGTGCTGGAAAGCATTTGTCCCGCGTGTGTTTGCGGCCATTTGTCCGCAGTGGGTCACTCGGGCTTCATGGATGAGACAGCTGCGCGCGGCCTTTCATGTGACAGAAGTCTCCTGGTGCATCAGGGATTGTCCTCAACGCGGTGACTTTGAGTAACCGAGCAGTTTTACTGTTCCGATGCTGCTTCTAAAACAACGAAAAGCTGCGTGCATCTGCGGCAGGCATGGATGTTTGAGTTGGGTGGTCTCCTGTGTTAAGTAAGGTCACTAGAGTATTTCTAGAATTAAATTCATTGCCATAGTAGAGCCACGGAGGCGATGTGCTGGCTGCATGCTAATCGAAACACCCTCTAGTCATTAAAATCTCCAGCAGGATGGGTCTATAAACGTCTTGTTTGTTGATGTGACAAGCTGACATGCTTAGAGTTACACCTAATAATGAGCATTCCAAATAGAACCTCTTTTAGCCTTGTGGCTACATTTTTGTGACTTCTGTTTAACTTTGAAAGCTTCTGTATTCACTCATCTGTTTGGATGGCTAATTAGCCTTAAATTACAACACAAGACTTCCAGCGAAACTGGCTTCGACAGAAAGTAAATAGCATATTTTGAAGCAGAGTTGGATGCTTTTTCATAAGATGTTGGCGAGGTTTTTTTACCTGAAAAAATAATGTATTCCGCACATCCCATCAGTGAAAGTCTCTGCCTATCCAGGTTCATCTAGAAAAGAAAGTTATTCTTGTCCAGATTTTCAGTGTTGCAGTCCTTTGTTAATTCGTTTTCATCTCAATGTTGAAAAAAAAGGGGTGGGGTGGGGTTAGTGCATTTTAAATTGACCGTCATGTGCTTTTAGAATAAGACAAATTTATACGATAATGTGCTTTTGATTTGGTCTCAAATTGCATGAAACTAATACATTTGAGTTACTGTTAAACTGCGTTGTAATCTTATGCACAGAGATTCGTGTTAAACGCAGTTGGGCCATTGCTTTCTCAGTTACAGGAGGCTGGAGCTTTACTGGTGCAGTAGAAACAAAAGTAGCAACTACGGTGGGTGTCACGTTGATGTACAGTGTCTGAAATCGTTTCACAAGACTTGGACAGTAAAACCCTTCAGCCTCAAACAAGCACACACACACACAAAGTCATCAAAAGCAACAGTTTTCCTAGGGATGCATCGACTATTTGACACACATTCCG
Organism: Solenodon paradoxus; assembly: GCA_004363575.1. Taxonomy (NCBI): domain Eukaryota; kingdom Metazoa; phylum Chordata; class Mammalia; order Eulipotyphla; family Solenodontidae; genus Solenodon; species Solenodon paradoxus. The sequence goes on from RJWH01004624.1 coordinate 55,822, forward strand.
GCCTCTGGAGTAAAGCGGGGTCAGCAGGGCCCCAAGGCTGGGCTTCCCGAGGAGCAGCGTGGGGTGCACACAGGCCCCCGCGAGGCGGCTGCGGGATCCGGAGCCCAGGGGGGGCTCGCAGGCCCCCGGCTTCCTGGGCAGGCGGCCTATCACCCGGTGCTGCCGGTGTTATCACATGTTCCACCAGCCAAGGAGGAGCGAACCCTCCCGCAGAGCTCAGACCGTGTCTCCCGGGAGCGAAAACAAGCGAAGATTACTCTTCCTCCCCAGCCAGTGTTTCTTCCTGAGCCGGTTTCTGCCTGGAAGCCGGTAGGAAAGTTTCGTCACTGGAGGCTTCATCCTGCTCACAGCACAGAGCTCGACGCCACCCTCTGCGTCCAGATGTGCAGGGGAGGGGAGAGCGCTCCGCCGGGACAGGAACGCAGGGCCTGGAGACCCCCCCAGCGGTTGGCATCAGGAGCTTTCAGGCTCCCCGCCCACCCGGGGTCCGCAGCAGGGATGTCAAGACTGCATTCAGGTTTCAAACAAACAAATAAGCCAGGTTCCTACTATGCTGTTGTTTAAAGCAAAATGATGGCGCTCCGGGGCGAGCTGGGCCCACGTGGTGACAGAAGGGGAAGGCACAGCCCCGTGTAGCAACCCAGGAAATAGTTGCGTGGGGAAGTGACCTTCCTGCTGGCCGGTAAGTTAGAGACTGCAGAATCACATTCATTGCCTGGGATGAGCTCCGCCAGCCCCCAGTGCCGTACAGCGCAGATAAAACTGCAACTGACGTTTTCTCTGGCTGCGTGCAGGGGTGATCAACAAATCTGCAGGATTCATCCCTGCTGCTCACACACACACACAAACACACACACACACGCACACGCACACACACCAGCCTGCCAGACTCTCCCATATTCACCTGTTACTTAAGCTGATGTTCTTTGCAAATTAAATTCTCATCAAGAAATATGACCCATAAAGAAGTTATCATATGAAGCCAGAGTTTAACATCTGGGGTTCCACGTGGCTCTGCATAAAATGTAACAAGAAATGGATTGGGCTCCCTCTGGTGGCCTAGTCGATAGGTCCACCGGCCCCAGGCCACAGATTGGAGACCCAGGGCTGGGGGGGCGGGGAGGGGGGGATGGACCAAGATGAACAACTAAATAAAATAAAGCGCTTCTTTTCTGTCTCCCTGTGTTGCTTACTCACCGTCATTTCTGACTGCACCTTTCCTTTAAAAAACAAAAAGGCATCTTGGAACTTAGTGATGACCAGAAAATAATCATTCACCACTGCTACCAGACAAGCAGAAGGCAGTGACAAGGGTGTGGGCTGAGGCCAGGGTGCCTGGTTTGTACCCTTTATTAGTCACATGATAGCTGTGTGACGAAGAGTCAGTTAGTACCCACTCTGTTCCCTCATTTGTGAAATTAGATAATGATAGTATACTAATCGAATAGTAGTGATGAAGATTAAATAAATGAGTTACTCTAAGGCTTATGAAAGTGTCTGGCAAATAGTTTGCCCTGCAGAAGTGTTAAATATCATTATTGTTCACCATTCAAGATACAGGTCACAGCTGATCTTATTCAGAAGGGCCTTCCCCCAAACACTTCACTCCTGATTAAGGTCTGGATTCCTCTAAGAGTCAAATCTGTCTTTTTTTTTAAGGAACGGTACAGGTAGGAATGAAAGTAAGCAGTAGCAACCAGACAGGAGCAGAAAGGAGGAAGAAGCTCTTCGTTTATTTTATTTAGTTGTTCATCTTGGGTGTCCCCCTGCCCTGGGATGCCACCCTCACCTTTGGATGCATATGGGCTGTGCTCGGCTGGAGGTGGAGGACCAAACCACTACTCCATCAGGGCGCAGGACCATCAGGATGGGGAAGTGACATTAAGACTGAAACCCTGAAATAACTAGACAACACTGTATGTCATCAAATGCTAGAGGACAAGGTATAGGGTCTTCTCTGCAAGTATATCCTGGTGGCTTAGAGGTTAAGTCCATGGCCTCTGGTCAGCACAGTGCACGTACCTCTCAAGGACCTGGGTTTGTGACCTGGGGCTGGGGGGGAACAGCCAAGATGTGCAGCTAAAATAAAAAAGATGAGTTGCTTTCTTCTCTCTCACCCTGCCTGCTGCCTGCTCGCCTTCATTCCTCCCTGCGTCTCTCCTTTAAAAAACCTTCCTTAAGGTAGGAACCATATTTTGTGGGACTCCTGCCACTCATGGCCTGCTGCTGGGCACTTACTGGCCATCTAAACGTCCCTGGAGTACGCTCATCACTTTGTGCAAGCAGAAAACACCTCTGGTGGTGGGTTCTATAGCAGATACAATTTCAGCATAGGTAGGCTCGTGTTTACACAAAAACCAGCTTGAGATGTTTATAGCAGCGTGTTTACAACAGTGAAAACCTGGAGACGACCTAGATGGCCTTCCACCAGCGAATGGTTAAAACCACACTGTATGGCGTGCCCCGGCACATGTTCACATACACCCCTAAGTCCCAGGTTCACGTCTGGGGGCCGGGGCGAGCAACCAGGATGAACAGTTAAGTAGAATTAATGGAAATGCTTCTTCACCTCTCTTTTCCTGTCTGCCAGGCCTCTGCTTGCCTTCATTCCTGCCTCCACCTTTCCTTACACACACACACACACACACACACACACACACACACACACACACCCCTTGTGATCCATTGGACAGTGGAATGCCACTAACCAGAAAAGGTATGAGCTCCTGACACCTTCAACTAGTTAAAGGAATCAATCTCCAGTTGAAAAAACTGAGTGCACATGGGCAGTCCCCAAAGGTTATACACTTGAAGCTTCCATTTATCTAACAGTCTCAAAAGGGCAAAATTATAGAAATAAAAAGGAGTTTGCGATTACCAGGGGTTTAGGAGGGCATGAGGGTAGGCGGGAGGAACAGCCAGAGGAAGCCTGGAGCTGATAGCAAGTTCCTCTCCGAGTGACATCAGTGCCAGGCTCCCGGTTGGGAGCGTGAACTCTCTCGTTTTGCAAGAGGTATGAAAGGTTTTTTCTCTGGGCTCCGCGAGGAAAGAAAGCCAATCAAACAAAAAGTCGAATAGCCAGGGCTTTATTGGGGTTTGCGCACCCGGGCGAGGTTCTCCGGTCCGCAGAACAGGGGCCGGGGAAGTCGCGCCCGAGCCAAGGGAAGCGCACTCTTTAAGCAAAAGAATTTCTCGGGCTTCCAACGTCGCGACTGGGGATTCGTCCTGTGATTCCAGGTGGGGGCTCCAATCCCTCAGTCTGACGTCAGCCACCCTTTTCCTGGGGAAGGCTGCCGTTTTGTCCTTCTGGGCCAGCCTAACAATGTAGTGGTAGAAAACTGGGTAAAGGGTGCAGGCAACTCTCTGGTTAACTTCTTACAACTGCATGCAAATTGCAATTATATTAAAAGCACGTCTTCAATGAAAACAATACAAGAGCAGACTGGCTTGCCCACTCTTTGAAGAAAGACAAGCCTCTTTTAGGAGGATTTGATATTTTAGCAATAAAGATGTCATTTATACTTTAACACGGCTGTTCTATTATGACTGTTCCCCGGAGTGCATGAACAGCAGATTTTACTCATGTCAATGATGTTAATGACTAGCAAGGTAGAAATGATCATTTCCGACACTCTCGTTTCACAGATTTAGAAACTTAGAAGTGACCCAAGGTCACAGAGCAGCATTAACAAGAGTGAGACCCAGTCACCCCCTGGACCCATCTCTATGCCTCCCACACTCCTTATAGTTGATATTTTTATTGCATACAAGCAGCATCGTTACGTGTGCCTGAGGAAGACCTGAACTTCTCAGGTTCTCCTGTTTTGAGCCTGAGATGACGCATTGCTACCCAGCAGGGGGACCAGGCCAGGGACTGGGAAATGGGAACACAACCTTCCAGAATGTCCGGGGTGGCCCTGGGACCCTTCCTCCCTGCCCCCTTACCTCAGTTTACCCATTCATACAAGGAGGTGTCGCAGCAGCCAGAACGGCCAGTTCAGCTTTGGTTCTAATCTTCCTTAGCACACTGAACACCGAAACATCAAAGCAGGCCTTGCATTTGATAGTGGAAGGAGCCAGAGAACCAACTGAAAATAGGAAGCGGACCTGAAGCATTTCCCCGGCTTTACTACACTGGCTCCTGCTCTCCTGGGTGGCGGCGGAGATGCTGGTGGCAGGGAGGGGATGTGGGGGAGGGAAGTCTGATTTTCACTTTTTGGGAGACATTCTGTACATTGAGCGAACAGCCCCAGTGCCAGATGAGTCAGAGTTTCCAGTGGCAGGGTTTTAGGGCCAGCTTGTGGTTCCCTCTCGGGGCCACTTCTGAGAGGGAGGCCTCTGGGCAGGGTTTCCTGTGCTCCATTCCAGCGATGACTGAGGGTTCTCCCCCGAGCCTTTGCCAGAATTTTCTTTCTAGATCAGTTTTCATGTCCACTCCTTTTTGTGGGAGTGGGTCACGCTTTTGAGTTTTTATGTTGCAAAACCCTCCACACTCCCACACTGCTTCCCTGAGGCTTTTCCTCCCCTGTGGACTGTCTCGGGGGGACAAAATACTGCCAATGACAACAACAAAAAAATCAGGTCCTCTGTTTGACAGGGCACTGATTCTATCAGGCCGTGGGGGAGAGCGCTGAAAAGCATCAGGCTCTGAACCTCTGAAGATAATAATAACAACTAAACAGCGATAAATATCTGCATCAGATTTTGCAGCTCAGAAAATGTTTTTAGCTCATTGACTCTCACTCGTGAAATATGATTACGATTCTATTTAACAGAAGAGAAAGCCACAGTTCTAAGAAGTGACATGGCTTACTCAGATGCGCCTGGATAAGAGGAGCTGAGCTGGGCCGGAGTCCGGGACTCTCCGCTCTGAACGGCTGGCTGCCCACGCTCTGCGAGCAGTGGGTGGGGAAATTTCATCTTCGTCTGCTGTTCAGACCACAGTCCCTGGGGACACAGACTCTTGGCTCTGTGACCTCCTTGAGAAGAGTGGTCTATTGCTCATTCTTTATCTTCCCAGGGACGGGCACATAGTAGGCACTCAGGAAGTGTTTGATGGAAGACTCACATTACCCCCAGAACACACCGTGCCCATGGGCGCACAATGCCAGACACAGGTTCCTGTTATTAGACCCATTTAACAGAAGAGAAAACAAAGGCTGAGCAATGAGCTGAAAGTTGCAAGTTGTGGCAATTTGGCACCAGAGCCCTTACCCTTCCAGCACCAAACACCACTTCCTGCAGGAAATGGGCTTTTCCAGATTCCCCCTCCCTCTCCGAGGCACTGTCGCCAACCTTCAGCAAATACTAGTTTGGGCCTTAGTTTCCCTTATAAGACGAAACGAATGAAACTTTTCCTGACTGCCTGGAAGGTCTGGGGAGAGATTTCATTAGAGGCATTTTGACAAGGAAAGAACATGATCCACCCATCGAGTATTATAATTTTTCGTCAGCCTGCACTTGGACTTGACTGTATTAACACACGCACACACACACACACACACACACACACACATACACACACACCCGCCTGCCCACTGCACTTCTGATGAGTCAGCGGAGCAAGGAGACACATAAGAAGACATCCAGAACCGGCCAAGAGCGATGATGCGAGAGGCCCTCTGTGCAGATCGCCTATAACCCTGTGAGTAATTACAGCTTAATAAACTGGTTCTATGGAAGGAGGTGTGTGGCAGACACATTCTAATAGAAGCTATAGGTCTACCTGGGTGTTAACCTGGGTCTTTGATATGCTTCTATCTGCCCCTCGACTTGGGAGACACACACACACACACACACACACACACACACAGACTCCTCTGGTCCTGTTTTACAATGTAGCCTTTCTCTTCATACACTTACATGCTGATTTATTTTGTAACAAACATAGAAGGCCTGCCAACCTCTTTAAGCTGCAAAAAAGGAAAAAAACCTCTGGGAAAAGTTTAGGTCAGTTACTTAAATGCTCCAAGGCCGGCCCCTTTTATTCATTTGCAAAAGCGACGCAGCCACACCTAATTTAGGAGACTGGCACCCACAGGGCACACAGCCTTACGATTGTGTTTTCCCTTCCCCACTGTCATTCTCTGCAAGTTATGAAGCCCTGTCATTACAACGACAGAGATCAGGCTGGTCTGGAGGGCAGTTCAAAGGCCCGGAAGCGCTGGGATCGCGGAGGCTGGGCGCAGATAAGAAATAGACATTATGCTACTTAAGACTAGAGTTGGGGGAGTCGCTGGATCCAGGGCTGGCTTTAGGGGTGGAGGATGCGTCTGCTGTACGTAGGGGGGTGGGAACGTAGGGGAGGCACATTCTTGGACCTGGGATTACGGGTGCGGGGTTCACAGCTGTTGGAACGCACCCCTCATCGCCTGCTCGGCATCCTGGGGTGCCCCGTGGAGCCTGGGACCCGAGATCCGGTGCGTGGAGGCTCGGGGACAGTGAGGTGGGCGGGGCCGGATGGGGCGCCCAGGCTGGCAGGATGGCAGAGAGGTGTCACTTCCTTCTTGGATTTCGCGCCTCCGGGCAGAGTGCCCCTGCCTGTGCCCGCACCTGGGCTCCGAGGGGACCAGTCCTGCCAGCCCCGCAGCTCCCTCCCTGCGTCTGAGCGCTCAGAGGCGCTCGTCCCCAGACCCAACTTTCCCCGGGGGAGAAGCAGCTCCGCACCTCCCCGAGGATGAGACGCGGGCGGAGGCAGGCGGGGTGGGGACCGGAGAGCGGAGCCCGGGGAGCGGGGTGCACGGGGAGGCAGTGCGACCCCGCGACAGAGTCCCCACCGCCCGGGCCGGGCTGGCCGGGCACCAGGCCTCCGCCGAGCGCGTCCCTCTGCGGCCGGGCGCGGTGGCTGCGCCCGGGGGCGGCTCCGGCGGCCGGTCCCGAGAGTCCGGGCGGGGACGGCGGCGAGTGTCCGGGCCCCGCCCCGGCCCCGCCCCGCTCGGGAGCCGCCCGGGACGCCGGGGGAGGAGGGCTCCGCCGAGCAGCCCGCGGCGCCGCGCTCCTGCACGCTCCGGGCCGGTAAGTGGCGCGGGGCCGGAGGGCCGGTCCTCAGCCCCGGCCCGGCCCGCCGCGCCCCGCGGGGTCAGGGCCGCCGCCAGTCGAGGGGAGCCGGGGCAGCGCGCCGGCGCGCGGGCGGGGGCCGCGGCGTGACAGCTGCGGGCGGGCGCGTATTTTTAGTTTAAACCCAACCACTCCCTGCTGCCCGCGAAATCCCCGAGTCTTTCCGCTCCCCAACCTGGGCCCTGGAGCTCCGCCCGGGAAGAAGCCCGTCAGCCCCGGGCAGCGCGTCCCTGGCCGGCCGGCGCGCCGCGCTCCACGGCTTCCCTGGGGCGTGCGACTGTCACCGCGGCCTCGGGGTCACCGCGGGCAGGTACCAGCTCGCTCCTTAGTGCCGAGAGCCCGGAACGGACCGCCGCACCTGCAGGCTCGGTTCACCCAGGCCCCTCCTGGCTGTGCAGCCCTGGGCAGCCTGCTCAACCTCTCTGAGCCGCATTGCCACGTCTCCCAAGGAGGGGTGAGGCCAAAGAGCTCCTGCAGGGCCCCCGGGGAACCCCAAAGGGATGCGGACTCCCCTTAGGGTCTTCAGATCGTGACCGCAGACAGGGGACTGGTGATTGTGCCCCGGGGGTGACCCCAGAAGCGCAGGTAGGTCTGGCACAGACCAGCGGACCTCTGCTTCAAAAGTCCAAGGTGCAGACTCCAGCTGAGCGCTGCGAACGAAACTGGCTCCGGCTGCAGTGCCTTGTCCCCCCAGGCTCCTGCCCAAGGTTGCCTGAGACCCCCTCTGGCTCTGGCCTCTCCTTTCATCTCTAAAGGGCTGACTGCCTGTGACATTCGAGAGGCGCCTCCACAGTCAAGAACGCCCTGCCCATGCCACGTGCGGAAAAGTGACTGTCCTCGCAGAGAGGTGTTCCTGCCACAAAATCTCTGCCTTCATCCACCAAGAGGAGGGCAAACAGGCTGGAGAGGGAAGGTGGTTTGCTCAGAGCTGCACAGCCAGGAACCCAACGGCTCTCAAAGGGGCAGAGGGAGGAGGGTACCAGAGCCAACAAACTGTTGTGCTTCCTGTAACCATGCCCCAGGGGGCTCTGGGACACGTGTGGCTCTGCACATTCCTCCGGCAGAACAGCGCTCACAGCTGTGGCAAGCCTGTTGGCCCGGGGCAGGGGCCAGGTGTCAGCCAGAGAGGCTCTCTTAGGGCTGCTGGAGGCGGGTGGGTAGCAGGCATACTTCCGCAACTGCCTCCCACGGGGGTCTTGAGGAGAAGGTCTGAGGCTTTGCTGGTGGTACAGAGGCAGGCAGTGAGGTTTCTGCCTCAGGGTGCAGGCTGGCATCTGGCCCCAGCAGGTGAGTGACTGCCTTCATCTCCCTGGGAACAGCCCTCTAGCCTGGTACTTGCGCTTCTCCCCGCTGTCTCAGACCGGCCATGCCTGGGTAGGAGTGGGGGACTCTGCCCCGTGATGCAGAGACCTGGGGCAGGGGCTGCAGAGTGACCTCTTCTCTGGGTACAGGACCGGGCAGGTGCAGCTCCTGCCCCAAAGTACCTGGAACCTGGCGCCCAGAGGGCAGGGTCTCTCCTGTGTTGTGTTGCCTGTTAGGAATGGGGGTGGCTACGCCCCACCACCTGGGGCCAGTCCTGCTTTGACCATGGGCGCTTCACTTCACCTCCTTCCCCGGGAGAGGGGGAGGTCACGGCACTGATGGCAGCACTGTGACCTTTATGTGGGACACCCAATGGACAGGGTTTGTATGATGCCAGACATGGCACACGGGAGCAGTTTGGGGGTATTGCAGGCCTGGGAGGGACACCTGAGTCGCCACCTCGCCCCTCACCCTGGCTCCGCCCTTTTCCACTCTACTTGGATATCCCCGTCTGGGGGCAGGAAGGTGGGGGTTGGGTCATGCCCCTCAGGACCCTTCCAGCCCTGAAATTTTAGGGAGAGACTAGAGAGGGTGGCATGGGGCTCTTCGGGAGCATTTCCTGTCTGCCACCTCCTTGGATTGGGTGACCTGCTGGCCCAGTTACAGATGAGGAGACATTCAGAGGCTGGCATGGTGGAGTCTGTGTTTGAACTCAGGGCTGGGGGTGTGATGCCCTTCTCCACACGCAGACAAAACAAGGGCCATGTTAGCTGTCGTCGTTCATAATCCTTCCCCTCTGAGGGGGCTGGCTCTCCCTTATCATGGAGACTTTGGGTTTTGCTGGAAAAAAAGTGGATTCTGAACTTTTTCTTCCCTGTGGCAACTGAAAGGGGCCCAGCTGAGCCAGCCAGAGGAAGGTGGGGGGGCCTCCAGCCCTGCCCCTTGCAGGGATCTTTGCTTTGGGATTGAGGGGTGGCGTTCCTAGAGATTGACAGCCAGGAGGCAATGGGGAACAGCCCTGGCAGCTGAAGCTTCAATTTTGTTCTCCCTGAAAATAGAGATAGGGGACCCCAGCACCCCCTGTGGGGTGTGGTCATGATAAAGGAGACAATTTTTTATCAACACAGACATGGCGAAAAACAGCAAAGTAATGACCTGGAACATGAGTCAGGTGTCACCTTGGGGGCTGGGGGGAGACAAGAAAGGATGGGGGGGGCACCATAAGGATTACACTTTGTAATGACACCTCATAATTCTTTAAAAGTACACATTTTATGCACATCTCTACAGGTAGCCCCTGTTCCATACATTTAATCAGATTTTTTACAAGGGCAAGGAAAGGTAACGCCAAGTCAGGATGCCCTCTCCGGTGGGGAGGGGAGAGGCTGGGAATCCTGCTCCACTCAGCGGAGCCTCTTGTGTTGTTTGCAGAGTGTGTGGGCTCCCTGGTGTTACTTTAAAATATTTTCTATTGCTTGATTACTTTCAGATAGCATATATATGGATTATATTCGTGTTACTATATTGTATTACACATTTCCCATATACATACATACATACATACAATGCATATATACATTGTACATATAGTATATATGCCATGGAATATATATATTTTCCATCCTATATCTCAAATTTTGCATGCAAATAAAATTAAAATGTAATATGGAACATTTTTTACAAAGCTCTCTTAGAAAATCGAAAGACCCAGGAATTCAAACGTCAATCTGGCTGGATTTTAAAAATAAACGCGCCGAGGACTGCCCCTTACTCCAGAGAAGCAATCTCCTTCCATGTCATACAAGATGAGTTCAGCCTTTATGGTGGCAGATTCTCAACAGAGATTCTTGAAGTCCTGGCCTAATGATTTATGCTCCTGAATCATTAAGTCCTTGAGCTGGGAGGAAGCTGGACTGAGGTGCTGGTTTTATGGCAGAGGGTTGCTCCCTGACCAAGGTCAGCAGTAGGCACGGAGGTGGGCGGACAGCTGGCTCGCCTGGCCCTGCTGGCGCCGCTCGCGAGGGCTCCGCCCACTGCACCTGTGTAATCCTGCGCCACGCCCCCGATAGACCGGAAAACGGTAGTATAGTGAGTTTGGTGATAGGATCATTTTCATTTCTAAAAGGCAGAAGTCAGCTACGACAGGTGGTGACCACACGCTGGTGGGACTTGCCTGAACAATGTGGAAGGGATTCCTGCAGGAACCCCCCTCTGGGGAGCTACGGCTGATTCGGCACGCCCCAAAGCGTCATTCTCCCAGGTGGGGAAACAGGTTCAGAGAGATAGAATGCTTGACCCTAGTCACAGGGCAGGTAAGTAAGTGACAGGGCAGGAGTTTCACCCAGAGGGAGAATGAAGAAGGGAGAAGATGTGTTTACGTTGATGTGAACACAACCTTAAGTTGGTAGAAACCCAAACCGGGGGTGGTCCAGCCCTGCCTGGCAGCCCAGGGGCCAGCTTGTCCGGGGTCACTCGGTGGTGTGTTTCCAGCTGTCTGAAGGCTGACAGCGCTAACTGCCCTGCTTCCCTCCTTCAGGCTGAGTTTGCTTTTGTGACCAGCTCATCTGTGCACTGAGAATTGGGGGACTCCATGGCATTTGGACTCTGCTGCTTCCAGCGCTCACGCTGATGCCTGGCCACCTTCTTCCTGTCAGAGTCAGTCATTCCTTAGGCCTTCCCTCCGTACAGGTGCCAGGTCACCGTCATGGTCTCAGAGGGCAGGGATCCCAGGACTCATGCACACGGGCTGGGAGGTAGCAGGCATCACGCGAGCAGCTGGGCAGTGGAGACTTAGGGCCAGCAGCAGCTGTCACCCTATCCCCGACCATATGTGTTTTCTGGGAGGCTGGTGATCCCACTCTGAGTAGGGCAAGTTTACATGGGAAGCAGGGGAAAGATTGCTTTACACAGTAGGGTACCTTCAGCAACTCAGCACAGCCCTTAATGTCTGTGCCCGAGAGATAGTGTGCACGGCGCTGGAGGTATTCAGAAGTGACAGCTGCAGTGGAAAAGAATTGAAGGCCAGAGCAGGCAGGAGCCTTAGAGGTGCTGTCCTCTGAGCCTGTAAGTGCCTGGGGGGAAGTGGGGTCTCCCCAAGCAGAAATGACTGGTGAAATCTCTCAGATGGCTGCAGCCAATCTGGGATATGAGACGGCGTCTGCCGGCCCCTGGGCTAGTGGTTTCCCCTGCAGACTCTTCCCAAAAGGTGACTCGTTGGCATGTGTGGTGGAACAACTTGGGAGCACAGGAAGGGTCGGGCTGGGAGCTGGTCCTTCAGCCCATGGGCTCCCGCACCCCAGGCATCGTAGGATAGGGTGGGTGTCTGCTGGCTGGACTCTAAGCCGCAGCTTTTGTTGGAGATCGGAAAAGAGCTGAGCCCCTCCCGAGTGACATTTGAAATAATAGGCTGACTCACCGGGGTAATCTGCTGCTGTTTCAAAATACGCACGGTGCCCTTCCGTGATGACGGGAGGAGCCACAGCTCCAAGGACACTGGCCTTCCCCAGGGCAGCCTTGGTGTCCTGCTCTTTGAAATGGGAGCTTGGAATTAGGAAGCCTTTCAAGTGCCTTGAAGTCGGGATGTTTCGTCCACCAAGATGCACGGTGGGGGTTTGGGACCTCGAGTCAGGCCCCTGCGATCTGCCCACCCCCACGAGAGCCCCGGTCACTTCAGCAGGTGACTCCCAGTTTTCAGTGACTCGGTGGCTCCCCGCGCTCTGAGGATTAATTCCTGTGTCCCCCGCCCGCCCAGCTGGTATCTCACCAGGGCCGCCCCCGCCCCACCAGGCCGCAAACCCATCCTGATCTCCCAGCCCCCGGCTGGGCTCTGCTGCTCCCGTGATCGTGTCTTCCCCACTGCTCCCACCAGCTTCTTCTGCCAGAGGCCTTCCTCGGCCCCCTCGGCCAGGGCGTGACTCCCACTTTCATGTCCCCATGGCATATGCTTAATTTGCAGTTTTTGAATCAGGGTCCCAAACAGATGTGACGTCTTTGGGGGCGTGGGTATAGGATCATTCATTCTCACACCGCAGCTGACATTATTGTCATGATCACTATTTGTTAAGCTGTCCCTGTCAGAATATATACGAGGAGTGATCAGCTGGGATGTCCAGGAAAGGGTCAGGATGCTCCCGTGAGCCATGGAATTTGGGTGTCCTCAGTCCCTGGAGACCTCGGCCTCCACCGGCAGCCCTTCTCTCTCCACCATGGGGCCAGTGACCCATGTCCCTCCCTGTCTAGCCGTGCACTTCATATTCATGGAAAGATGTTACCCCTAGAAACGGGGCCTTACAAACCTTAGGGGAGTCGATACTTGCAGCTCCCTGAAGAAGGGAGACGGAGCCGCTGGGCACAGGATGCAGGGAGCAAGCTGTGCTCAAGGGTCACAGCTGGGAGGGAGGTGTGGGGAGCGTCACCTCCCTTTGTAGCTCTCTTCTGGAGACTGTCCTCCTGAAGACCTGTCACTTTCCATGGCCGGTGGTCCTGATTTGTGTCACATCCCATCGCCTCTCTGGGTGGCACTCCTGCTCTTATCAAACTTTTCTCACTTTCTCTTCCTTCCTGCCCTGCCCTCTGCCCCCAGAGTCCTCTCTGGCTCCCTGGCCTCTCTGTCTTCCCTGGAATCTCAGCCCTTAGTCATAGCCTCCAGGGGACCATCCTGCCTGCCCCTGTCACCCAGCCACAGCCCTGGTCCTATCTCCATTTCATTGTCTCCCTAGCACTTATCATGACCTGCAGCAATCCTGGTTATTTATTAACAGCAGTTATTAGTTATTTATTCCAGACTAGGTATTTATTATCTTTGTTTCCTCTGTGAGAATGCACATTCCATGAAGGCAGGAACTTGATTCTGTCCCAAGAGCCTAGGTGCTAAAAACATGTTTATGGAATGAATGACTGAATGAACAAGTGAATGAATGCATGAGCCATAACCCGACAGGCCGATGCAGTGTCGTCTAGGGCCCCTGCACAGCCAGCCTCTGCGCTGCACTTAGATCGCCTGCGTGCATGCTCTGTCCCTCTTCACAACTCACTCGAGGGGGCCCCGTGGCCCCTTGTGCAGGAGGGTGGTCCCATCCCATTTCTCATGCGGGAAACCGCCTCCACGGTGGCTTCTTGCTGGGGGTGGTATGGACAGCACCAGGGGCATCTCCATCTCCCCTGCACCCCACTGACTCTCACGCTGCCAGGCCACCCCTCGAAGGACACCCTTTCTGTGTTGCCCATGTCACGTGGTCCAGAAATGCCAAAGGTTTTCTTGGAGCCAGGACCCACCCTGGAGGGCCCCGCCCTGTTCCCCCGGCCACACCCTGCCTGGCTGGGGTCCAGGGAAGTCCCTCTGAGGCTGACTCTCAAGCTGCTGGTGGTGCAGTGACCACAAGCTGGCAGTTGCAGGTTGGATGTGAGCCCGTTGGGGCTGCAGTTTAAATTCCTCTGCTCAGGACTGGGCAAAGGTCAGGCCATCTTAGGTAACTTTTCTGTGTATCCCTTTGCTGATTTCAAACTCAACTTGGAAATAATTTTAGAGAGTGGATTAAAATAAAAAGTCTAACGGATGGTGTCTCTTGTCCCTGCTTCCTTCTGGGGTTAGCCACCTGAATGCAGCGGGGGAGGGTGCCAGCCTAGCCCCCCACCCCCACCACAGGGCGGAGCTCGCCGCCCCAGTCCTTCGAGGAGTGAGGAGCGGGCATGGGAAGGTCTGGATCTGGCCCTCCGGGAAGCAGTGGGGTTAGTCACCGGCTCTTAGCCGGGCCCTTTGCTGCGGGAGCCAGAGAAGCTCCTGTTTGTGGCCGGGATCGCTGTCCTCCCGCCCGGAACCCGAGTGCCTTGGGCGAGCACATTCCTTCAGCGAGTTCACACTGACACACGAGGAAGGGCAGGCCCCAGCCCTGTGGGTGAACTGGGCTCTTTAATCAGACTGTCGCATCCTGGCAGGTGACTGCTCGGAGACAGGGAGGTACAGGGGCCAGGAGTGTGAGCAGGAAGGACTATTTTTCTTTCTGAAGGAAAGGTGCAGGCAGGGAGAGAGAGGAGGAAGCACTTACTTTATTTAGTTGTTCATCTTGGTCATCGCCCTGCAGCCCCGCGTCTCGAACCTGGGTCCTTGGGATGGATGTGGGCTACTTCGGTGGCTTATCTGCTGGGCCACCACGGCTGCCAGAACTGTAATGTTGTCACAGGCACTCTGGGCCTCTGCCCACTTCTCTGCACAGTGGGGACACGGGGCTGCCCTCTTCCCATGCGGGTGCCACCGCGCAGCCTGGGCCTGGAGCTAAGGCTCTCGGTCCTCCAGAGCCGGCACCTTCCCTCTTCTCTGGCTGACCCCTCTCTGCCCCTGGGCTCCAGGTGTGCAGCCGGCAGCCTCGAACGGTGGAACCAGACGGGCCTGGGCTGTGATCTTGGCAGGTCACTCAACCGCCATAGGCCTGGGCCACTGGCTTGTTAAACAGAGCTGGTCACACCTTCCTTGCAGCGTTGCCGAAAGAGTCACATGGGGTCAGGGGCTCAGCCCCACGAGATACTTGGTCTCCGGGGTTCCAGGGTCTCCTGCTCCCACTTTCTGAGCACTCCCTGATGTCCAAGGCCCTCCCTTGCTAGAGTGACCTTGGTGACAGTGTGGGTCACTTGCAAGAGAACTACCTCTGTCCCCAGCCCTGGAATGAGGGTAATCAGCACAGCTACTGAATCAGGCCTGGCTGGGTGGGGGGCGCGGGTCTTGGTGGAGTCCACCCAATCAAACCTCAGGCGACTCTTCTATTGGGGAGTACGGGGTTCGAGCACAGCCCTCGATCCCTCATTTCCCCGCAGGGTTCCAGTCGCCCCTAAAGGCCATTGTGACAGCTGTCTTTTCTAGCATTAACTCGGGAAAGTCGTGGACCCCAGGCCCTCCGTCTGGCTCCCAGCCTGGGCCTGGGGGCCTCCACTGCAGGGACTTGACCTCAGCCGGACTTCCGAGTTCGGACGGGGTAGTGAGGGCAGGGGAGTGTCCAGTAAATGACAGGATGAGTGACGACACAAGTCCAGGGTATAAGTAACAGTGACATCCTTCTCCAGCAACCTCGCCATCTTCCTTTTGACTTTTTCTCTGAATCCTATTCAATATCCTCATAGTCGCCTCTGGC
The DNA here is from genome assembly GCA_004363575.1 of Solenodon paradoxus. Classification (NCBI taxonomy): domain Eukaryota; kingdom Metazoa; phylum Chordata; class Mammalia; order Eulipotyphla; family Solenodontidae; genus Solenodon; species Solenodon paradoxus. Next base: position 71,301 of record RJWH01004624.1, read on the forward strand.
CAATTGGGCGACTCATCTATTTGCCGAAGCTCCCAGGTGATTCTGATGCACAGGGGAGGCCGAGACCCCCTGGGCTGTGTCCGGAGATGCCAGTGCGGTTTCAACAGCTAGCCCCCGCCCAGCGCCAACTGAGCAGACCTTGGGTGCCAGCTCGCATCCGCCCCGGCAGTTTGGTCAGCGTGCAGACGCCTGGTCTCAGTCCCCACGGTCTTCTCCGCACTGGTCCCACCCTGGCTTTTTAGTCCAAGTGAAGATAAGTGTCTCCTTGAAAAATACACTTACGTTTAAATAGACTGAATGTTTTAAAGGTGACGGAGAAGAAAATGAGTGCAGATTCCAGATGTCCCCAAATGGGGCCCAAATCACGGGAAGGTGCTGGGTGACCAAAGTATGTGAAACAGAGAGCGAGGTGCCCTCGAAAGGCTCCTCCAGGTGGGTTGCAGGGCTGCTCACTGCAGACTGTCCAATAAGGTGATCAAAGAGGCACTGGTCAGGGTGACAGTGTGTGACAAAAGGGTTCCCATTCTGGCTTTGCTAGGCTATCCCCAGGGGACAGTCCCTCTGGTTTCTTCTGTCCCTGCACGTGCCCAGCTCTCCTACCAGCTCATCGGGGCAGCTAGAAACCCCATCCAGCACTGGGCTGCCCTCCCAGGCAGCACGACTCTGCTCCAGACTCCATGGGGGCAGCGTTGCCAAGACCTTGGGGCCTGGTGCCTACACTGGCACATGAGCTGCTGGCCGCAGAGACGGGAGGAGCCGCCACCCTCCCAGGTCCAGTTGTGCGGCCTCCACCCAAGAGAAGCAGAAACCAGACTCGAGGTGACAGAGCCAACCTGGCCCCGGCTTTTTCTGCTGTGTCCAGGCGCTTGCCGGTGGTCACCAGAGACTCATTCAGGTGCCTTCTTTCCAGTGACTGTGTAAGGCACCTGTCATCTTCTAACGGGTGTCTGTTCACCAGGGAGTCACACCACAGGCCCCGGGAGGGAGGGACCCGATCCAGGATCCAGCCGGGATTCCGAGGCTGTCTGCGAGCTCGCCCAACTACTGGCTGAGCAGGGAAACCTCACTTTCGTGGCAACTGCCACCCCGGTGTCCGCCAGGAGGAAAACGTCAGGAAACCCCAATGAACTTACGGGCTGCAACACTTGGAAAACTTTGCCCTTATTGCTCAGAATACCAGGGGTTTGCTGGGGGAGCACTGTGGAATCTTCTAGCGTTCCAGGCCCGAAGGAACTGCGCGGATAGGTAGGCTGGGGTAAGGTATTTCCCTTGGGCTGATAGCTAACACGGGCCCTGGGAGCTTTAGAACAGGGGTCGGCACGCCTTTTCTATCAAGAGACAAAGAGAAAATTATTTCGATGCCACGGGCCGCAGGCCTGTGGCCGCTGGTAAGTCTTCCATTGCATCTAGACATGCATGCAGCTCGGACACGCTGTACGCAGGGGCGTGACTGCTTGCAGACCCTGGAATTCGAATTCACGTCATTTCTGCCTGTCGCGACGTCTTACTCTTCGCCTGACTTCCCCCAACCGTTTAAACCCGCCGGAGCCAAGCTTAGCTTGAGCGCCATGCAGAATCCAGCAGCGGCTGTCTGTGCCCTCCCCTTCTAGAAGTCCTGTCTGCAGCCGGTGGGCCTCGCAGAGGTGGGCCTGTGACGGTTCTCATCTTCTACGTTCTCTTGGAACTGCCGTTTGGAAACAGCTCTCCGTCTGGTGTCTGCTGCTTCAGTAGAACCCAGTGTTAATTCGTCCTTCTGTTCAGCAAACAGTGATAGTGTCGTGGCTACACGGGGCGGGGAAAGTGGAGGGAAAAGAGCCGTCGCTGGCTGTGTGGGCTTGGGCAGCTGGCTTAGCCTCTCTGAGCCTCAGCCCATCGTCTGTAAATGATAGATGATAGAGGGACAGCCACGTCGGTGATGTCACTCACACCCCGGCCTTCAGTGCGCTCCCCAACCCCTCACTCCTGTAAGAGTCCCAGAGTAGAGATGGATGGAGTGAACATGGTAAGAGGTGGATGCGTTCCTTTACTCAACAACCCCGCACGGTGGCTCTGGTTTGCTATTGTAGAGAGAAGGAGGCCCAGAGGAGCTAGGGAGCTTGTCCCAGGTCACGAGCGACAATAAGGTAGAAGAATAAATAACAGCGTCTGCAATACCCTTGCTGGGGACCAGAGGGGAGATTAAGGCTAGTTGATTAGGTGCTTGGCAAGGGGTTAGTTTAACCATTAGCCTCTTTCCCATTAGAGCTGGACTCTTGTAACACCAATGTGTGTGCCTTAGGGAGACCAGCATTGTTTGAGGGCCCTCACTGACCTTTAGCAGCGTGGGGTCACGCCAGGCTGAGGGGTCCCCGTGAATATATTAGGGTTATGGTGTTGCTCTGCTTAGAAGCCCAAACAGGCATCTGGGGCTCCTTGGGGGAGTGTCTAGTGCCTGAGCCTCTGAAGGGGTAGTGGGGAAGGCAGTAGAAAGTTCTAGAAGATAGGATTCAGGGTAGCTACACTTTTTTTTTTTAATAAAGAGAGGAAAGGAGAGGAGGAAGGAGCCTTTAAGAAAGGAAGAGGAGGAGAGAACATCTTTATTCAGTTAATTATTTATTTTAGTTTTTCACCAAACCCAGGTCCAGGCTGCATGTGGTCCGCACGCCAGCGTCTCAGCCGCCCCGGGCTGTGCCCCCTACAGGGTAGCTACTTTTGAAGAAGGAAACCCTTAGCATCTTGCCGAACAAATGCTGGAAGTGTTTCTGAGCATGTTTATGCCTTGGTTGTCCCTTCTGTAAAATGGAATCGGCACCATCTCCAGCCACTTGGGTTCAGGACGCGTTCGTGGGGCCCTGCGAGGCTGGCTCTGAGGCACAAAGGAAGGCGGGAGGAGGCCTGGCCTCGCGTGGAGTCACCTTTGGAGATAAAGCTCAGACAAGGGGAGCGTGACCAGAGGGCCTGCAGAGGGTGGGCAGAGCCTGGGCTTCAAGCCCTGGGCTTCTCTGAAGACTGTGAATTAGAGAGGGGAGGACACGCAGGTCTGCCATTTGTCTCACTTATTCCCCATCTCCGGTGACTTTATGAAAAGCTGCCCTGGACACAGGCTTCTGCGTGTGGCTGGGAGGTGGGGAGGGGTCCTGGGAGGGGACGTGCAAGTGGAAGCAGGTGCGACCAACTATCCCTGTTTGCTGGGGAGTCTGAGGGGTTTCCTGGGACCTGGGACTTCAGGGTTAAAACCGGGAAAGCCCTGGACACACCAGGACAGAATCATGTCACCCTGACCTTGGCGGGGGCGGCGGGGAGCACCGGTGGACAGTGTCAGGGGGATGAGTGCCCCCAGCCTCCATGCGCCTCAGACTGCTTCCCCTCCTCTGTGTCCAAGAGCCAGCCCTGTGTATGACAGTCACCAATTTTGCTGTCCCCCATGCTGATGGGAGCCCAGAGGGCATAAACCACCCTTGTCCTCGGGCCAGTCCTTACCTGTCTCGGATCCCAGGGCGCTTAGTGAAGGCTGTCGGGTAGAAGAACGAGGGTCTGAGGCGCTTGTCGCCCAGGCTGGGCACGCTGCTCAGATACAAGCTCAGGATTTGCTATTTTGCACATGCCGTTCCTGCCCCGAGTGCCCTTCCCTGTCCGGGTCATCTGCGTGACTCCTTCACGTCCCTCGCTGGGAACATCGTCTCCTGCCCCTGCGGAGCGTCTTCTCACCCACACGGGCCTCCTCGAGGGAAGGTCCCCAGCTGCACATGGCACCTGTCAGGGTGAATGGTGCTGGGGCGCATCCCTTCATTCGCTCACCGACCCCCTGCAGAGGGCCTGCCATGTGTGGCCGCTGTCCCAGGCGCTGGGAACGGGCAATGGACATGCCTGGCAGAGTCTTTGCTGTGATGAAACTTAGATTCTAGAAAAATCTCGAGCCATCTGCATTCAACAAGTGGCAAAGTTGTAAACAAGTCTGTGTCAGGGCTTCCCCTGTGCTTTGAGAGCACGTGAAAGGGCCGCCACAGAGTCCTTGCAGGACTGACAGACTGGGTGGAGCCTGGGCTGGTGGACAGATGTCGCTGAGGCCCAGGGCGTGTGGCCTCCTCCCTCTGGAGTCAGAAAGAATGCACCCGCCTACAGCTGAGTGCAGTCAGCAACTCTGGAGGCCGTGGTGGCATTTGTCTTTCATGCAAAGCATGTGGGCCATCAGTCCCTTCAAAGAAGTCCCTGCAGGAGCATTGTGTGAGGAGGCAGAAACCTGTCTGGCAGAGGCAGAACGTGCTTTGTGCTGCTTGTGGGGACCTGAGCATGTGTCTGCCCACCCCCTCCCTGCCCTGGGTGGAGTGTAAAGATGGGGAACCCCTTCCCGAGCTGGTGGTGACTTCATGGGGCAGCAGCAGGAAGGGTTGTGGGCTCTGCTGAGAGACTGTTGGGGGATCCCAGGAGCCCAGGTACCTCCAAGGGGAAGATGAACCCCCATCCCCGCTCGGGCTCAGGGGCTGTCGGGAGAGGGTCAGGGAACACAGGGAGCGTGACAGTGCCTGGTCAGCCTCCAAGTCCGCACACACAGCGGGGTATTGTTCTCTGGGAGCTCAGCCTCAGATGCAGCGCCCCCAGGAGCCTTCAGGGGCTGAGCTGGGGAACTGGGAGTAGGGTTCAAGGGTCTGCAAGGGCATTTTTCACCACCACTGGTGACACCCTTGTGTCGCCGCCCCCAGAAAGCAGAGGAACAAAAGTCAGTTCCCAGCCTGGTGCCCTTGGCCTCACACAGACACATTGTAAACCTGGCATCTCGAAGCCTGGCAGGAACAGGCGTGTGCTAATTATAATCTGCACAGCCCGTCAGCGACCAACCTTGGACTCCAAGGAGGGAAGGCTCCAGGGAAGAAGGTCTTGGAGGTTCTTGGAGGCTTCCAGATACAGGCAGGGGTTAGTGATACAGAGGCTAAACTCTTCTAGAATGCTCAGTGGGCATCGCTGGGCAGACCCACCAACATGGGCACATGGGCTCTGTAAGCGACCACTGGTGAGAGCGAGGCAGCAGAATTACTTGCTGTGTGACCTTGGGCAGTTTACTTAACCACCCTGAACCTCGAGTTCTTTATAAAGAGGGCAACGTCCCTATTTAATAAGGGTAGGAGACCTCCATGAACTTACGTGCATAAGGACTTAACACAGTGCCTGACACCTGGTAGGTACTTACAATGTTAGTTCCTCGGTCTCTACCCGCTGAACATCTGGAGGACTTCCTGGAGGCAGTGACACAGAGCTGGTGGGTGAATGTAATCAGGCCAAGAAAGGCATTCTGAACCCCGCCGGGAGAAACCACATGGTGTGTACAGGGAGCCCTGGGCTCTGGCTGCTAGGAGAGGAGGTGAAAGGGAAGGAGATAAGGCTACAGAGGTGGCTGGAAAAGGACTTCAGCTGACCTGCTAAGTACTGTGGACTTTCTTAGTGGGGCTTTGTAACACTGGAGAGTTGAAGTCAGAAAGATCTTTGACCCTCTGCCCTGAAATGCCCTTTTTCTGCCAAACAGAGAGGACTCTGGTCCCTCTGTCCCTTGCAAAACAGGCAGATTTCCTGGCTAAGGGGTTGGAGCAGACTGGTGCCCGAAACTCGGTGGTCATGGATTTGACTCTGCAGGGATGTGGGCCTCCCCTGGGGCTTGGTGAGTACAGCCCAGAACTCCCTCCTGGACACTGACAGGACCTGCCTCCACGGCTGGGGGAGCAGGGACGCCACGAAGAAGTGCGAACTGTTCTGTGTCCTTTCATCAAGCAAACCTTTAAGCCATGGGCTGGCGTTTTCCTTAGCGAGAAAGTCAAGTTGCCTGGGATTTCTTGTCTGTCTTCTCCTGGTAATGACAGAGGCTGGGGACAGCCCAGGTGCGTCTGACTTTGTAGGGAGACCTGGCCAGGCCCCAGGCTCAGAGCCAGGCTTTTGTGTGCTCACAGGTGCTGTTCTTACCCTCGTTTTCCAAACAAGGAAACTGAGGCACAGGGAGGTGATTAAACTTGCCTGCGGTCACACAGCTGGTCGATAGGAACCGAATTCGGTCCCAGTCTGGTCCTACCTGGTTGAGCTTTCTGCACAGCCCAGTGTGGCTGCTGGGAGGAAAACTCATTTTCACTTACTTGGAAAATCTAGCAGAACTGTCAAAGCTCTGGTTCTTAGAATATGTGGAACTTGCAAGTTCTTTCATTTTGAAAAATCTGTTCCTACCCCCTTAAGGCAACTGAACATTTTTAAAAAGTACCTTTGATTCCACTGCCCTGAGAGAATGCCTTTTTTCTGTGTTCCTTTTCATCTTTCTCTTTTTTTTGACACAGTTCTTTCACAATTTGCACAGCAGGGCTTGGCAAACTCCAGCTGGCTGGCTAAATGCCAGCTGTTTTCATAAACAGCTCTTTTTTATTGGACTGCAGCCACATGCGTCGATAGGCCGTCTGTGACTGTCTTCACACAGCACGGTGGCGCTGGGCGTGGTGACAGAGCCCACACGGCCTGCAGAATGGAAAGCCTTTACTATCAGACACTCCTCATAAAAAGTTTGCCAACCCCGGTCAGGGACGCGTAGAGCTTTTCAGCGTGGTCCCACCATTTGTCAGGTGGTCATTGAAAACGGCCCAGAATATTCCATAGACTCAACATCACACGCTTTTCTTAACTGTTTCCTTTTTGCTGGACTGGTATTTTGCATCTTTGTTTTCAGTTTTTTTTCTCAGGAGGGCGGTCTCAACAGTAAATGTATTTATGTAAAATACTTCGAGCGGCTGCTGAGTGCTTAACAGCACCGAGTTCTGTGCCTCTGTGGCCCGCCCAGCTTCAGATCGGTGGCCCCCGGGGCGCCTACTATCTTCCCCACCGTTGCACAGATAGGACAGTGGAGTCGCAGGAGTTCGAGCCACTCGGCTCGGGGGGCATCGTTCCCCCGCAGCCGAAAGAGAGATCTGAGTAGATTTGTTAGGTCTGCATCGATGAGGCCAGCTGGCTGTGGCATCTGCTCTGTGCAGCCGTTAGGAAATGTTCAGAAGAGAGAGCAAGACCTCTGTGACTGGATGAGCAGGGACCCAGGCTGTGAGTCACCAGGAGGGAGCCCCGCCCTGCTGGCCAGCCGCCACCCCACTTCCCCACGAAGTGGTTGTCTCTGGAGTTTCTTGTGACCAGCCAGGCAGCCAGGGCCAGGTGACCGCAAGCTTCGTTTCTCCGTGGAAAGTGGCCCTGACCAGAGGAAGTGCAAGGCCTAAGGTGTCCTGGCTGGAAAACCGCCCCTTGGGCTGTGTTGTGAGAGTACCAGAGGCTCTGCTTTGTGGCTGCAGCCTCCCGGGGCTTTCCCGGTTGTTCCATAAAGGGCACATTTGCAAATGTTCCAGTTGAACTGAGAAAGCCAGCAGCAACAAAAATGCCACAGATCTGCCAATAAGATGGAAAGGACTAAGGACAGTGTGTGTGACATCCCCTCCATGAAGACGCTGGGCTGTGAGAAGGGTCACGATTAACTCCGTCCATGGAGTGTGTGTGGCGAGCTCGATTTTATTCTGTCTGCAGGAGAACGAGCGCACACGCACCCACACACACAATGCACACATGTGCACGTGCGTACACACAACAGACAGCTGCACACAGAGACACAGACTCACACACGTGCTGCACATACAGACGCAGATGCACACGCATGCAGGGATGCACAGAGGCGCTGCACTCACACAGATGCACACATACATGTGTACACATACTGTACACATGTACAGTCTCACCCGCGTGCACACATGAGCACACAATACACATAGTACAACACACACAGACTCGCGCACATCCGCACACAGGTGCACATGCACACACACACGCTCTTGTGTAAGATCTCGGAGCGTTCAGGGAGCCCTCACCGCCCAGCCGGGGTCCCCACACGCTGTCGGAGGAGGCAGGTGACCGACTTGGTCACTCTCATGAGTGCTCCCCACAGCGGGTGTAGACGGTGGGGTCCAGAAGGTGTCATGCTGTGAGTTTTGGGCTGGGAGGAGCCCCTGCATGAGTGACCCTCTCCTTAAGCCCGTCTTCTAGGAGAGAGCTCGGTGAGAGGGGTCTGGGTTACCGAGGAGCAGTTCTGTTCATCTTTACAAACGTCCGCACTGGCCACAGCATCTGGGGCAGAGCAGGTGGTGACCGGATTCATCCTGAAATGAATGAAGCGTCTCCTGAGCTTTGGGCCGGCGTGGCTCTGCGGGAAGGGAAGGTGACCCCAGCCCAGCTCTGCGCCTGCTCACTGGGGTCCTCTACCCTAAATGCGAGTCACAGGAGAGAGGTAAGGGGTCAGAGCTCTCTCCAGCTGTCAGTCCCTGGAACCCGGGTCCAGGCCTCGCCAATGGGATTGGCTCCCTGTCTGGCCTGACTCATTTGGGGTCAGAGACCTGACTGTGGGAGGCGTCACCAGACCCATCGGTGAGGACCCCAAGCCACACATGCCAGCCAGGCTGGTGCCCATCAGCTCACCTGGAGGGGCTCTCCCTGTTGTCTGAGCCACTGGGTTCACTGCCCACCCACTGCCTCGGTGGCAGGCCGTACGTAGGGCGGGTGATGGGAAATCCTGCTGTGACTCAAAGAGCAACTTCCTTTCTCCTGCCTTCCTGGCTCACTTCCTCATTTTGCGGACCATTTTGCAGCCTGGCTGGGGTGCTAGAGCCAGACAGGCCTGCCTGCTTGCGACCCTGCTCCCAAGTGGCTGTCTGACATGGGCAGGAGAGTGAGCCCCTCTGAGCCTGTTTCCCCACCTGCGAGGGAGCATGGTCACCCCTGCCTTAGTGGCTGGCGGGTAATGGACACATAGCATCTGCTCAGTGTCCAGCACACAGCAGCTGTCTCACATGCAGGACATTTTAGCATTGGGTGACATATTTCCCAACTCAATTCCGAAGGATCCTTGGCATCCAAAGATCAGGACCCATGATGACCTTGACATCCTTCCAAGGCAGTCGGAGGGCTACGGGACGGGACGGGACGGGTGGGCGCGGCAGGACAGCGCTGGCGTTTGTCTGGGGGAGAGTGTGAGGACCAGCTTCAGTGGAGGGGTGGCGCTTGCGCTCCAGGGCTCAGCAGTGTGTGCCTGCCCAGTCCTCGCTGACAAACGTTTCCCCTCCTGAACCTGTGCTTTGCTCTGCAGAGTGAGTCTCCCCGAGGAGGCGGCCTCAGGGGTAAATGCACTTTACAAGCTTCCCAATATGAGCCCTAAGCTGCTGCCGTGTCCACAGAAACTACTCCGTCCAAAGATGTTTCCAGACCATCGGTCAGATGCCATCCCAGCTGCCCGGGGGCCCTGACTCTGGCCAGACCAGCCACTCCCTCTGCCTGGGAGCCCAGCTCCTCCGTGTAGAGCTCATTTACGGCCACGGAGGCTATGGGTTCTGTAAGCGGACAGCGGCCAGGCTCAGCCCGGGGCACCCCTGGGTGCTGAAGTCAGCAGTGCTGGTTTCACCCCTTGTCTCCCCACCGCTGGTGCTGTGACCTAGGATGGCCACGAAGCTGCTCTTGTCTGTGTCTGTGAAATGGAAGTGACTGTTAAGATTGGCCTCTGGAATAAGAAATATTTTTATTAATTCATCAAATGCTATGGATCTGAGCTGAGCGGCTTCCAAGGAGGGAGGGGATCGCGACAACCAAATGGTATGTCCGTGGGGTGGCGTCCGCGGTCGCCACACCCTCTCCTTCCAGGTCGGGTCTCTGTCCACCTCTCAGGCTGCACGTCAGCTTCCTTGTGGGGAGTCAGAGTTTGTTTTCAGGTCTGTTGTTTGATTTGGACTGTTCAGGCAATTCATATAATGCCTGGAAGACCAGCCTGGACACTGGGGTGGTGTCAGGCTCCCAGAAGCAGTCTGGTGAAGGCAGCTGGGTCAGCTGAAGCTCTGGAGTCGGAGAGACACAGGTTCTGATCCCAGCTGTGCCTCCAGGGCAAGGAGGGTGAGCAGTGACAAGTGATCTCACGTCTCTGAGACTGTTGCCTTATCTGTAGGACCTGGCTGACAGCAGCCTTCAGGACCACGTCAGATCGTGAATGGTTGCAGAGGGGGATGATTGTCACGGAAGGCACTGTCCTCCATCTTTTAAAAGGTCTCCAGCATCCCTTAGCTCGCAGAGCACTGGCCCCGTTCACAAGGTACGGGGTTTGGCTCCCTGGAAGGAGAAACTTCCTTCTTGCCTGAGCTGTGTGACACGGGGCAGGCTGCCTGATGAGGAAGCCACCATTGCTGGGGGTGTGCAAAGGTCCTGAGGCCGCTTTTTTTTTTCTTTCTGAAGGAAAGGTGCAGGCAGGAATGAAGGTGCGCAGGCAGGCAGGAAGAGGGAGGAGGAAGAAGCATTCCGTTTTTTTATTTAGTTGTGCACACTGGTTGTTTCCCTCCTCCTCCCCCGACCCAGGACTCGAACCCAGAGGCATGTGGTCTGCGCTCTTTTGGAGGTCACTGACCTAACCTCTACGCCACCAGGGCATGCCTCCTGGGAACCTTTTGGAGGATACATTTTATGGAAATTCAAACAAAAAATGGGAGCTTAACTTAAGTTCTCTTAATTTGGGAGTTCCTGTTGTTTCATTTTTCATTTTTATTTGCCCCCACCCCCACACCAGCCCTCCGGGACATTGAGTCTTAGACCTGGTCTCTGGGCTTTACGTGGTCTGCACCTGAGCCCCTTCAGCCCCCTCAGCCACAGCTGCTGCTCCTTGTTTCTTCATCTTTCTTTCTTTTTTTTAATGCTTGATTAGAATTCACAGACAATTCACGTATTTAAAGTCCACAATTTAATGTCTTGCACTACATTCACAGAATTCTACAGTCATCTTTTGGAGCATTTTTATTCCCTAAGGAAACCCTGCCTGACCCCCAGTGCTCCATCCTTCAGCCTCGCAGCCCCTGATCTGCTTTCCCCTCCATATTCATGTCAGCAGGCCCTGCATGTGGTTCTTTGTGATCAACTGCTGCTTTCACTAAGCAGAATGCTTTCCAGCATCTTTCATTCGCAGCATGTGCCATTCCTTCCTTTTAAGTTTCTGCGTAATATTCCATGGTACAAGTAGAACACATTTTATTCTTCCACGCATTCGTCGATGGCCTTTTGGATCATTCCCACTTTTTCAACTCTCCATGAATATGTGTGTCCGGTTTTTGTGTGGACATGTGTGTTCATGCTCTTGAGTACAGATGTGGGAGGGGAATTGCTGGGTCACACGGTCACTCGATTTCATCATTTGCTGAACCAACCACCAGACTCTTTTCCAAGTATCCATGCCAATTCCAGCAGCCTCAGGGTTCTCCCCACACATCCTCACCAATAGTTTGTATTGACTGCCTTTGTGTTACAGTCACGTACCACTAAGTGGTGGAGGTGTGTCCTGACAGAGGCATTGTTAGGCGACCCGGCCGCTGTGGGAATGTCACACAGCCGTGATCACACACAGCCAGCACAGGGGCTTCCCATGTAGGCTGCATGGGACAGTCTGTTGGGACCACTGTGAGTTATGTGATTTGTCTATGATCAAAATGTCATAAGTGACACGTGACTGGATAACCATCCTGACGAGGAGGAAGTAGTATTTTATTTGGATTTTCATTTGCAGTTCTTAGTGGATAACGAGGTCGAACATCATGTGCTTATTGGTTTTTTGGATGCACGTCTTTGAAGGAACGTCTGTTCCGATCCTTTGCCCACTTTCTAATTGGGTTATTTGTCTTTCTAGATGTAAGTCCCTCATCAGATTGACTGCAAACATTCTCTCCCATTCTGTGGACTGTCTTTTCACTTTCTTTATGGTGCCCCTTGCCTTTGAAACACAGAAGTGTTTCATTTGTTGAAGCCCAACGTGGAGGTTTATCTCTGTTTTCTTTTGTTGTTTGTGCTTTTGATGTTACCTCTTTGCACGCCAAGGTCAGGAAGATTTATGCCTGTGTTTTCTTTGAAGAGTGATCCGGTTTCAGTTCTTACAGTTTGTCTTTAATCCATTTTGAGTTAATGTTGATGTATGGTGGGAGGTAGGGGTCTGCCTTCATTCTTTTGAATGCGAGGTGGCCCAGCACCACTTATTGAAAACACTGTTCTTTTCATATTGAATTATCTTGGCATCCTTGAAAACTAATTTTCTGTAATTCCGAGAGTTGCTTTTTTTAAATCTATGGGTCATTTTGAAGAAATGTAATGCTTCCCCTGAGATAATTCTTTTAAGAGGAAGGGAGAGGAGAAAGGAGCATAGAAGAGAAGAAGGAAGAAAGGAAAGAAGGAAGGAAAGAAAGGAAAGAAGGAAGGAAGGAAAGGAAAGAAGGAAGGAAGGAAAGGAAAGAAGGCAGGCAGGAAGGAAGACAGAAGGAATCAAGGAGAGAAAGAAATATTTTTTGTTGCTCATTTTGGTTTTTCACCTTGGCCCTGGGTCTTGAACCCAGGTCATCAGGCTTTACGTGGCCCATGTGCCTGTGTCTCCGCTGCCAGAGCCACAGGGGCGCAGGATGTTCTTAGACCAAGATGAGTCTTGGCCACAGCTTTGCCACTGATCTGCAGCAAGGTCTTGGGGGGGTCTCGTTCCTTCTCTAAGCCCCCATCTCCCCATCTATAAAATGGCATAGCTAGATGAGATGACTAGGAGGTGGTCCAGTTGGGACCAGCTGAGACTCAGGGAGGTTCCTTCAAACCTTTCTCTGGCTGCCTGGGGAGTTCTGTCATCCTGAGAGGCCGAGCCCTGCAGGCTGAGATCTGGAACCAGTCTCAAATCTGGGGGCATCTCCCACAGCTCCTGACCCCACGAGAGCCAGCCTGTCTTTCTAAGAACGCTGGAGCCGTGTTCCTTTAGTGAGAAGCGTCGCCGACCGCCTCCAGGTCAGCGGCGCTCAGATGACACAGCTTCCTCCCTGGAAGGCGACACGTGGATGACCACCAGAGCTGCAGGTGCGAGGGAGTGGGTGGCTTTGCTGATAGGGCCACAGACTCCACCCAGATGGCAAACACGGGCTTGCTGCAATCTCCGGAGTGTCAGCACGAGTTGTGGGGAGCAGCTCCCACAAAGAACCCTTTGCTGCTCTTTCCTCCACCATCCAGCAGTTAGGACTCACACCTCTGGCTGCCCACCAGCCCTGACACGCTGCCCAGAGGGGCACTGATGGCCTGCCCACAGATGAAAGGTGGTGGTTAAAGGGAAGCCCCTGGAACCGTCAGTCCTGGCTCCGCACACACGAGGGAAAGTGTTTGACGTCTCCGTGTGGTTTTCTGAGCTGTGATAGGGGACTTCGCAGCACCAACCTGGAAGAATACTTGTCTCTAAAGCACTGAAGAGTTGGGCTGGGGGCTAAACAAAGCAGTGGCTGCTCCAGAGCTTGCCCGCCCCACTGCTGCTTACCATTGCCCCTGGCTAGGACACACCGTGACACAGGAGCCAGGGACAGTCAGCCTTTCGTTTGCCAGGACAGAGCATGCTCATTAGTCTCCCAGTTGGAGAGAGACGTGTTCTTGACAGCGCCTGTTTCCCTCACTAACAGTGGTTCTGTTAGAAAAGTCCCGGATGAATCCTGCACACCGCCCCCACCCCAGGACGACCTCTGACTCAGCAGGGACGCAGGCCCCGTGGCCACCTCCGCTTTGCCTGTAAGGAGACAGGGGCTTGGCTGCTGCTCGGTGGCAGAGCCTACGCTGTACCTCTTGTTCCTAGCCTCATTCCAGGGTCCCCTGTGGCCCCAGCCAGTGCCCTATCAAAGCCCCTGATTTGAGATTGACAGGTCTGTGCTGACGCTCACGGTCCCTCCATCTCGCAACCTGCAGGCAGTGTGTGTCGGGACAGAGAAAGTCAGGGCGCCACTCCTCCTGGTTCCACACATCTTCCTTTCAGTGAAAAATGGAAAGAACTTAGGTGTCCAGCACCTACTCAGAGCCACTGCGGGGACGTGTGATTTTGGTAGTTTCCCAATTTGCTAGGCGTTCCCGGACACGTCTGAGCACCTGCTGGGTGTCCCAGGTCAGTATCACCGCCATCAAGAGAGACCCACTCGCAACAAATGGGAACAAGGTGAGGGTTCCCTGCAGGGACCACTAACTTGGAAGTTGATTTTCAGCAGGGATGAGAGGAAACCAGTGACTTCCAGGTCCTTCTAGAACCGGGGCCTCCCCAGCCCGTCTGCACCCTGCAGGAGGTTGGGACCGGGGCCCAATGCACCGCTCTCTGGGAACTCACAGCTCCCTGAGCACATGGTAAGGATGCCATTTGTTTATCTGCTGTTACATGTTCCTGGCTCTTGACCGTGGGTTCGAGGTGCCAGCATTTGTCCTCAGAGAATTGTCCAAGGAGTTGGCAGGCGGTGCCCTTGGAGTTGATACAGGCTTCTGCTGGCTGCCTGTCCCCAGTCACTCCCACTCACTCCCTCGCCCTCCAGAGCAGAGCACGCCATCGGCCTTGTGGGCAGGAGGTGCCCGCGCCGTGCTCAGCGCAGAGCCCGGGAGCTAGGGGGGCGCCCTCAGCACGAGTTGGAAGCGAGTGGTTCTTCACCCTTTGGGTCTTCCAGTTAGGACCGTGATGCACTGTCTCTGCCCGCTGATTAGAAGAACGATGATGAAAGGCTGACCACCGAATGTGCGGACACCAGAACGCTCGCTCACCGCTGCTGGGCTGTAGTCATGGGGCCACTTAGGAAAACAGTTTGGCAGTTTCTTCAAGTCGTAAACATGCAGGCATCTACCGTGTGATCTGAATATTCACGCAGGGAAACGAAAGCTGGTGTTCGCAGGCATGTGTCCCTAACAACTCTGTCACAGCCCCCACTGTCCATCGCGGGTGAAGGAATAACAACCCATGGTCCACACGCACGATGGAACACACTCAGCAACAGAAGGGAACACACCGGGGTGCAGCCACAGCATGGCGGGTCTCCAATATGCTGCGGGAAAGAAGCCAGACCCTCCTCCCCACAGGAATGGTACCTTTCCTCTCACAGAAAAGCCTCCAGAAAACGCAAACTCCTCTAGAGTGACAGTAAGATCGGAGATTGTCTAGGACAAGGTGTAGGCAGGAGGTGGGGATTGAAAATTGTATCAGGAGGGACACACCCTAGTGGCTCAGGGGTCTCAGACCCCGGCGTGCAGACCACGTAAAGCCCAAGCACCTGGGTTAGAGACCTGGGGTTGGGGTGAAAAATAAAACAAAAAACAAACAAACAAAAAGAACAACTAAACAAGGATTCTTCTCCTTTTCTTCCTCTCTTTAAAAAAAATGGGATCAGGAAACTTTTGGGGTAACGGATATGTTCTTTATCTTGATTGGGGTGATGGTTTAATGAGTCCAAACCTATCAAACCTTATACAGTAAATACGTGTGTGTTGCTTGTCAGATCTGTTATGAAGCTGTTACGATGCCAAGCAGCTCCGCCCCAGTCGGTCAGGAGGACAAAGGGCGACCCCGCCCTCCTTCGGGCCACTCCTGCCGTTTGCGGCCACACACAGGGCAGTCGGGACAGTGGGCGGACCGCCCTCGGGTCCTGGACCCAGGGTAGCGCCCTGAGCCCGATGGTCGCCCTGCAAGATGGGCCCGCGGCTAGCCTGCCCCTCCCTGGTGTCCAGGGGAGGAGAACACGGCAAAGGCACCCAACGTGCTCAGTAACCTGCCACACAGGCAGCGTCCACGCACTTCGGGGCCAAGGAGGGAGGATCGTTTCTGTGCGGGCCTGGCGAGTCTCGCCCTCGAAGTGGCCGCGAGCCGGATCTTGGAGGCGGGCAGGGAAGGCTCCTCTGGACGGAGGTGGAGGGATTTGCAACGACTCACCAGGCAGAGCCAAGCTGGGGAGGCCGCCCCCAGACGCTGAGCTCCACGACGGACATCGTGTGCGGCCAGCGTGCAGGGACCAGGAGCTCCCTGGCGGTTGGGACTGGAGGACTGAGGTGGCGGCGCCAGCCCAGGGTTTCTCCAGTGGGGGTCTGAGGAAGCTTTCTTTGGAGACCATGAGTTCTATGAGAAGCTTTAAACACACTTGTCTGATAAACACAAACAAAAAAGCCCTTTATTTGGGTGCCATGGTTTTGACTTTGATAGCATTTCATCTGGTAGCGACGCTCATTTCTGAAGTCCACGTTGATAAGGGGCTTCTGCGGCCGTGTTACTGCGTGCTGGGGACGGTCTTCTCACAAGGTCTGGCTCCTCGCTATTCAGGCTGGAGGCCTGGGGACATGGCTGCCGGTGCAAGTGGTCGTGGCAGAGCTGCTCCGTGGTCTAGACGCATCCAGGTGGCTCGGAGATGGCAAGGGTCCCTTGGTGGGGACGGTACGAGCAGCTGGGGGCCTGCATGGGCCATTAAGACCTTGGGCGGGAATAAAAGGAGAGGCAGGGGCATGTCTGTCATGGCTGTGCTGTCACAGACGCTGGTGTGGGTCACAGGGCAAGGAAGCCAAGGGCAGGTACAGGGACAAGGGTTTCAGCATCCTGGGGTCCACTCCATCCGTCCAGATCTTCCCAGCTGGGGGTCAGGGGACTGGGGCAGGCTGTGGACACACTTGGCCACCTCCAGCTGGAGACCATGCCTCAGGGCCCCAGACCCTGGGGACGTCATCCACAGGGTACTTGGGAGTTTCCAAATCAGAGGCTGGCAGGGCTGCCCTGCTTGGCCTGTCGCCATCACCTCTGTGGCCTCAGCAGCACAGCGTGTCTCAGCCAGGCCTGGACAGGTCCCCTGACACCCTGCCCAGCACTTTCTGACCTGCAGCAGCCGATGGGCCCCAGCCATCTGGTCCTCTGACCCACTCTTCCACACCCCCTGTGGTGGGCTGGGGTACCCCGTGGGGAGAGCATCCTCTTTGCTGCCTCTGATTGGCTGCTGTCTGGGCTGCCTGAACCAATCACTCCCAGGCCCAAAGGCCCCACCCCTGCAGCCTCCAGCCCAGGGGTGCCTCTCTTTTGCATCCCTTAGCAGGGGCCTCCTTCCCACTCCTTCGCCCAAGTTCTCTCCTCCACCCCGCCTTGTGCGTTCTCTCCCCTGCCAGACTTTTATATGAACGGTGTCTTGCCAAAGCCCACATTTCCCAGGTAGAAATCTTGGCATCCTCCAGACTGCATTTTGACGGAGCGCTGGGGTTTACTTCATTTGAGAGCGACTGGAAATGCCGTTTTATAGTCATCATAGCTGGGGAAACATCGATGGGGTCAGAGAGCGGCCGGGTTTCCACCACCAAACACCGTTTCTCAGGGGTGGCAGAATGGCTTGCAAATTATTCTCAGAGCCCTTGTCCTGACAGCAGCCCTGACCTGCCCCATTGTGGCCAGATTGTAAAGGGACCTCCCAAAGCAGCCTTTCTTGTGCAACCGTTTACAAGCCTGAGGACAGAGTGGGGCCTCGGTACGAGCAGTCTGTGTGCTGTGGTGCAGCCGTTAACCTCTGTGATGGGATCACTGTCATTGTTCCCAGCTCTACGTTCAGCGGCCTTGGAGAGCAGTTGTGAAATGAAATACGGTTGTGTAAGGTGCTGGTCCAGGGACCGATTCAGAGGCTGCAGAGAGAGGCTGTCCCTGCCTTGGACACACCTGGCTCAGAATCACCTGGGAATGCCACACGAGAGCAGTGTCCAGCACCACCCTCTCTGTGCTCGCAATGTGGCTTCATGCAACACAGTCTGCACTAAGAAAAGAAAAGTGTGTTCCCAGAATCCACTTGAATCAGTTTTGGGATGAAATCCAGCTGCCCGCTAGGCCCCTGAAATTCCATCTGTGTATATAATAGCAGTGGGAACGAGGCAGGGTGGAGACTGTGGCCGGCTAGGAGTGAGTCACAGGAGAGCCGAGCAGTCACGGGAGAGGAAGAACCCGCGCCAGGTCTGTGGGCAGCTCGCCGTGGGGCCCGCCCGGCTGTACCTGCCACAGGGGCTGGGCTTCACTCGGGCCTGCATCCTGAAACCTTCTGGGTTCCAGAGCAAAATGCCAGTGAGTGACTGAGTGGGCACAGGCCTGACTGGTCCAGCACCATATGCCTGAGACTGCCTGGCAGCTGTAGCCTGTTTATTGTCTCCAAGCCTCGATGCTGGAGCTGAGCCCACGTTTAAGCCTAGAGTCTCCTTCCCAGGACCCATCAGAGATGACCCACAGAGGCTGGCGGCAGCAGACTCCTTGTCCCGTGAAGTGCTGGGCACAGAACCCAGGCAGACTGCAGTGTTTGCATGCAGAGACTCTGGACTCAGGCCTTCCTGGCTCAAGTCCTGGCTCTGACATTTGACATCTCTCTGACTTTGTGTTTGGCGGGTGGAGAGGTTCATAGTCTCTGGATCTTTATCTGCTCAGCAGTAAAGTAGGGATAGCAGCTAGTGTCTCACTAGGTCTGTGTAGGATACAGGCATTAGCTATCGTGGAGTCGGGCACATGCACAATACCAGGAATATGCTGGCTGTCACCATCACTCGTTAGTCCCATCCAGCAGTTTCGGGCAGATTATTTGCTTTGCCAAGTCTCACCTCCCATCTCTGCAAAGTGAGGCTAGTAATGTCAGTCACAGTACAGCCACTCTGTGAACCTGACGGCGCCCTCCTTTCTGTGCTCGGGAGGGGTTTGGCGTCACATTTTGGGGTGCTCCCCCGTGGGATTTGGTGAGGTCCGAAGCAGGTTTCTCAGCGTTTCTGGATCTATTCCCAGAGAACACTTCTCACTTGCTGTTTGGGGCTGGAGGGCTAGAGGCGATGCTCCTTCCCACGTGATCCGTATGGGGTGTCTGCCCCTCACTGGCCGCACTGCAGGGCCAAGCAGGGGCCCCCTCTCTGCAGCCTCTAGGAAGTGTCGGGGGCAGAGGGCTTTAGACCGGCCGGCCCCCCATCACACAGGCTCTGGGCCCCGGAACCGTCTGTGGGTGCCCAGTGCAGGCTGACCTGGCATGCAGTCAGTGTGAGGTGATTTTGTGGGTGTCAGCTCCCATCCTTCTTCCTGCAAGGCTGGATTGGAGACCAAATTGCAGCTCCGTCAGTTGCTCCAGGGCTCAGGAATCAGGGTGAAGGGAGCAGGTGTCTTTCGAAGTCTCCGATGGGCAGCCTGCACTGCCCTGGCCTGGGGGTAGCCCTGACCCCTGTAGGCTCAGCCCTGTGCTCCCCAGGGATTCCCCGCACAGCCCCTGCACCCGGGCTGGGGCCGTGACTCCTCTGGGTTCTGGCTCCTATGCCCAGCAATTCCTACCCGGGTCTGTTAGTGTCACCTCTTCCCTTGCTCTCTAGCTCATCTCTGGATTCCCTTTGTCATCAGCAGCTTCTCAGCTCCCCATGTAGACAGCTCCCCTGGGTTCATAGCTGGACTCAGAATGGATTTGCTCAGCCTGTCTGGATCCTGACCAGTCTTGTCGCTGTCCTCCCGGAGGCCATCTGCCAGATGTCCCGGTGGGCAGCACACCTGGGCTTGGCTTTGAGGCAGTGCCGTCTTGTGAGACAACCGGGGCTGTGGAATCCCACAGAACCGGGCTCAGCTCTCAGACAGCCAGGAGCCATGGCCGGTTCCTCCAGTCTTGTTCTTGTCCATGATGATGGCAGCTCTGCCTTCTGGCCCCGGCTCCTCCCTGCGGGCAGGGCTCAAGGACAAAGCTGCTGGCGTGTCCAGCAATGGAAGTGGGGAGCTCACCCACCAAGCCCCCAGATATCAGCCTCAGTGCTCAGCCCAAGGGGACACTTGCTGCTTCTGACCTGCGTCTCCGTTCGGATGCGAGGATGGGTGGGCGACTCCGAGATGCATCTAGCAGAGGGAGAGACCTTTCTTCTTTCTTTCTTTTTCAGTCTACGCCACATTTTCCACACCCACATCCTTCTGCCATTTCCACTTCCTCCATTCACCCTGAGCGCTCCCTATGGTCCGAATTAAGCTCTCTCCCTTTGAGGAGATGGCTCAGATTCTAGAAGTTTCTCAGCCCCCTCCCCCCAAAAGTTCACCCTTACAGTTTATTCCTGGGGAAACCATGTCCCTAGATGAGCCCGGAGGTCTTGATGCCTCCTGGGGACCAGGAGGTTTTTGACTCAGTTTCCCTCTGTGCACCTGCTGTCTCAAGTTTGCCTTCAGTCTGAGTCCTTGTTAGCCTGACTTGGCTTGTCTTCTGTCAAGAAATCATTTCTCTTCTGGCTGCTATTTGATAACCTCACCAGACCTTGAAAACCAGGGCCACTTCCTTTCTCAATGTCTCCTCTCCGGCAGACTAGCGCCAGCTGCGCCCTGAGGGCAGCATCCTCCCGCCCCACCTTCTCTGCTCTGGGGACAGCTCTGAGACACACAGAGCCGCCTGCCACGGCAGCCACACCCCAGGGCTGCTTCCCAAGAAGAGACTGCAGATGGAAATAGGTTTTTACTCCTTGAGCACAAATTTTTTGGTCCAAGTGTTTGGCATAATTGTACTGTTTATACAATATCCATCCAACCCATCCCAGAAGGGAAAGCAAACTTACCCAAGATGAGAAGTCTCCTCCCTCTAGAGAGGTGTGTGTGCCCAGCAAGATCCCACAGCCGTCCCTCTTCACCCCTGTCCTTGTGCAGCTGTCCCTCTCTGCATGACCCCTGGATCACCCACCCCAGCCAGGTACTGCCCAAAGCTGAGACGCAGTCATTACCCAGTGGAACCTTTGTTGGCTCCCTGCTGCCCCCAGGGACCAGCCTCCTGGACACGGCTGCTAAAGTTGTCTGACCCCGCACCTCACCCCAGCTTCCAACATAGCCCCCGTCCTATGCACGGCCTCACTGTCCCCATCCATGTGCATGAGCCTCCCCCACATTCTCAGCGGGCAATGCCCGACCCAGCCTGCCCGCCGGCCGGGTGGCAAGTCCTCCTCTGTGGCCCCATGGCCACTGTGCTCCCCTACAATGCTCACATCGCACCCCCACGCTGAACGCAGAGCCCCACCCAATTCTTCTCCAAATCCTCAGCCCTGGTGCTTGGCAGCTGCCAAGAGGCACCCCTGCCTTCGTCTGCAGCCAAGGACTCGCTCCTAGCCTCTCCAGGCCTTGGCAGCCCGAGACCCTCTGTCCTAATGCAGGTGTCTAAGACAGGAGCCACTGATACCCGAGACACTGGGTGCCCTGCTGGGGGTTAAAAGGAGCTGCTTCCAGGAGTGGCTGCGCCCCATTCACCCAGCCGGGTGTTAGACTGCTGTGATGTTGGTGCCCGCCTCACACGCTGAAACCCCAGCACCCAGTGCCGTGATATGAGGGCCCTTTGGGAAAGAACCAGGTCCTGCGGACGGGGCCCTCACAACTGGGGTTAGCGCCCACGTGAAAGAGACCACCCAGAGCCCCTGAACTGCCGGCGGAGACCAGAGGGGTGTCTGTGACCAGGAGAGCCAGGCTGGCCCCTGACCTGACTGCCCAGCTCCAGAACTGCAAGGCATAAATTCTGCTGTTGACAAGTCACCCAGGCTGTGGCATTTGGCTCTAACAGCCTGAAAGGATGAGGACAACCATTTTCTAGATGAGGAGAGAGAGATTCAAAGAGGTTAAGAGACTGGCTGATGTCACCCAGGCAGTGAGCAGTGGGCTAAGTGGCCTCAGGGCCAGCCCAACCCCAGGACAGGTGTGTGTGGGCTACTTAGCAGCCAGCTTTGACTGCTCTCTGCTGTGCTTTCCGCGATGGCTGCTTGTGACCCTGGATTAGGTAAGAGAGGGGCTGGCGACTGCAGCCCTGAGGCCAAATTCTGCTCTACAGCAAGTGAGCTGAGAACACGTCTTCCATTTCTTTTTAAAGGACTGGTGCAGCAGAGTGAAGGTTGGTAGGCAGGCAGGAAGAGAGAGGAAGGGGCACTTTAGTTTATTTTTATTTAGTTGTTCGTCTTGGTTATTTCTCACAGACCTGGGAAGCGAACCTAGGATGTATGTGGACTGTGATCCTTTGGAGGGCAGCTGACCAAACCCCTACTCCATCTGGGCCTTCCACTTCTTACGTGTTTAAAGGGATGTAAAAACAAAGAAAAATAGGCAACAGAGGCTGTATGTGACTGGCAAGGCCTAAAAATAAACGACTGCCTGACCTTGACCAGAGCATGTGCCCCCGCCATGTGGAAGGTTCCCTGGGCCGGTCCCCCTTGGGAGTGGTGAGGGCCAGGGTGCAGGAAGTGGTGCCCTGAGCGGGCTGAGGAGGGGCTCCAGGGTGACGAGGGGGCAGGCCCAGGCCAAGGCAACAGTCTCAGTGCAGGCCCTGCGCAGGGCCAGATTTGTTATATGGACCCTCTCAACCCACCGCCTCGGGATCCCTCCGAACCCCTCTGGTCACCACTCACTGAGCCCAGAGGGAAAGCCCGAGGCCCAGAGAGGAACAGGCACTTGTTTGGGGTCAGAGCTGAGGTCCAAGTCCAGGGCTCTTTCTGTCTTTCCCCAGTGGGTCATTTCAGGGTTGCCCCCTCCCCAGCACTGTGGTCATCTGGATGGGGCGCTCTGTCAGCTGACATCACCGAGGGCTGATAACGCAGCTTGTGTGCTGGGGACAGTGGTCGTGTGCCACACCGGCTCCGGGCTCGGGGGAGATGGGCTGCACAGGAAAAGAGCTGGGTGTCACAGTGGGGTTAGCCACGGTGAGGCGGCGTGGGGAGAAGCCAGGCTGGACACGGGGTCACTCGAGGGCTGGGGTCACTGGGAGGACCACGCAGCACAGACCTGTACTTCGGGCAACAACCTGCTGGGTGTGCATCTAGCGAGGGTCCTCTGGCTGCCGCAGAGTGGGTGAGGAGCCGGCGGAGCGTGTCTGAGCTCCTGGGGGCCACATCTCCTTTCCTCATTGGGAATATGCCCCCACCCCGCCCCTTTGGCCCCTTTGTGAGGACTCTGACACCTGGCTCACCTGGCCAGGTGACACTCCATCTCCCCGAGGCCCTGCTCCCCTGCATGGGGAGGACGGTTCTGGTCCTTAAATTAGTGCTGGGCTTCCTGGAGCTGCTGCTTTGCTTCTTTAACTTCAAACATTTTTATTAAAGATGAAAAAAAGCAGGCAGCAGGTAGGGGGACAAAGAAGCATTTTATGTATTGAGTTGTTCATTTAGTTGCTTCCCATCCCAGGCCTCGTACTCGGGTCCTCAGCTGCTAGCGGACTGTGCCCCAGGCATGGGGTTAGCACCCTAGCCACCAGGGTGCGACTGACTTCAAACTTTGGAGCCTGTGTAACGAAACAGACTCTCCACTGACTGCTAGTGGGCTCGGGTGAGAACTCTGACTTGGGGTCGGTGGATGAGCAGAACCGCAGGTGGACTGCGGGGGCCCGTGAACTGAAGAGGGAAGCAGTCACCGCCTTCCTGCTGCTCACCTCTGGCCAATGGCGCGTCCTTCAGTTATGCAGGAGGCAGAGTCCAAGTCGGATGTAGCTCCGTCACTTGTACCTTTATGTCACATCCTAGGTGGGGACAGTCTCTCCAGATGGTACTTAGACCCGTCACTACTTCGAAGTCTGGTAGCTTCCAGAGCTGTGGCTGCACCTTGTGATTTAATGTCTTCATCGTGTGTGTGTGTGTGTGTGTGTGTGTGTGTGTGTGTGTGTGTGTCTGATGAATTTGACTTTCTGTGTTTGATAACTTTGTTGTAACAAGATTAATTTCCTTTGAAATTCTTTGCATGTCATCCCCGGCATTTAAAGCTGGGATCACCAGACATCCCTAGTTACGGGAATTGACCTGGTGTAGCAATGTTGTCCCAGCCCATTTGAAATTCTGTCCTTATCACAGTTTGCTCAGAGTTAACCTGGGCGAGCACACACCCACCGAACCAGCTCCAAACAGCCAGCAGCGGTGTGGGTTTCTCCGCGAGGTATTACACGCCCCCTCCCAGCCACTCTCAGTGATCTTTCAGTTGGTCGCAGTTTCAAGTCTGTTTAGGGCCTATTTTTGGAAGGGGCCTGCAGAGAAAGTTTGGAGCCTGTCAGCCCACCGCCATCCACATCAGCCCAGTGTGCTTCTCTGCTGTGGATTCCAGAGGCGGAGGGAGCCTGCTTATTCACTGAGGAGGTTGTAGCGTCGGGCCCACCTGGGAAGGTCAGCTCACTCCCATGTGTTTCATTGCATTGAGACAAAACCTTTGTCACTGTCTCCAGAAATCTGCCTTCAACCCTGCGGCCCCTTATTGGGTCCCTCAGCCCAGGTGGCCCCACTGGACCCCGGTGTTCTATTTGATAGAGCTGGGGGTCGCCACACCAGGCGCCTCCCCAGCCCTGCGCATTTGCAACTGGAAGAGGTGTCCAAAGCCTGGCTGCCTTAGGGGATTAGCGCTCCCCCCACTCTCCTGTCATCTGAAACTCTGGGAGACTGGTTTCTGCTCCTCCCAGTCCTTGCTTTATAAAAATAAATGCTGCGTCTTTGGAAGCCAATCAAGTTACACACTAGACCAGAGATTAAAGCCACAATGAACCAATTTAAATGCCTGCAGCCTAATGCGATTTTCAAACGATGCATTCAAAGGCAGGGAGTGGCTGCAGGGAACTTTCTAATTGTTGGAAAAACATCCAAACAGCTCGGAAAGGAAAACAACCCAGAGAATGAGCTGCTCTGAGCATGCCGCCCACTCTGGGTCACCGGCTCCCTCTGCCGGCTGTCTGTGTCCTTTGTCCTGGGCCATTATGTGTCTCCTGCCATCTGATGGCCCAGGGCACGCTTGTTCAACAGCCAAGTCTGAGAAAAGGACCAACAGACAGTTCAGTTGATGTTAAGGAACAGTTTGCTTTAAACATATTGTTTTCAATGATTGACTTACTGGAAGACTCAGTGTCTAAGAAGAAACATAAGGGAAAAATATCTTCCAACTATGGTTCCACCAATCACAGATGACTGTGCTTAGCCACGTGGCCTCCACAGTCACATCAGGAAAGAAAGACCTGAGATCACACAGGATGGCCAGCGCCCTCAGGGCAGGCCTGGCAGGGTTAAGTCACTTCTGCCCACACCCCTAGCTCTGACTCACGAACATGGACACTCCAGGGTCAGCACTTCCTCACATTTTACTCTGACACAGTTTTTGTCATTTTGCTTTGCTTTATTTATTGTAGAGTCTGACTGCTAAATATATAACATGTCTCATTTGGGGGTGGTCTTCTTAGGACTGCCTGACAATTCTCCATCACAAACTCATATCATACTATTGGTTGGCTACGTAATTTTCTACAGTGCAAGTATGCCACTCTGGTTACCTAACAAATCTCCTGGTATTGGCCACTTGGGTTTCTAGCTTTGATTTGGCATTTGAACTGATGCTGACGCCATTTTTGATGTGTTCACTCTATAACAACTCTGGGCTATTTCACCAGCATTTGCAGAGGGCTGATTCCCGCACAGGGCGTGGGGGAGATCAGGGAACAAAGGAGACAAGCCCCAGGCCTAAGATGCAGATCTAAGGGACTCTAAAGGGTGTGCCTGTTACCAGCAGACCCTTAGAACTGGAATAACAGACGAGACGAGATGGACTTCAGGGGATTTTAAGAAAGTCCAGGAGAAAACTGGGGACTTCGCACACGTCCCAGCTGGAAGGAAGGGTGCAGGTGGGGGCAGGCAGCTCAGGGCTCAGTTGGTGGACTGCCGGGAGGGAGGTGGGGGCGGCTCCGGGGGGTCATTAGCAATACCTGTCATGGATCCCGTAGGTGGAGAGCCGTGACAAGGTGCCTGGGAGACATGTCTGTCCCCAACCTTAGATACTAATCACAGGTGAGATCGAGGGCTGGCATTCTCTGGACTGATGTCCAAATTTGTGTTTCTAAGGCTGAGGTCCTTTTGATCCATTCAGATGAAAATTCATTACCTGTCAGGGGCATCTCAGGTTGGGTCCTCTTTTAGAGGGTCTTTAATCCAAGGAGACAGAAGAGTGGCCCTCATGTCCCAGTGCCGGGGAGGCATGGAGCAGGGGAGCTGGGTCCACCTAGAGCACTGGGCCAGCTGACCCTGCCCCGGGGGCAACGTGAGGGGCAGCCCTGTCCCCGTCCTTCCGCACAGTCAGCTCTGGCTGCAGTGCCCCAAAGGAGTATTGATGGGGGTGCACACCTGTCCGGTCCCCGCCGCACCCACCCCTGCCGGCCTGATCACACGTGCTCCCTCCTTCAGCCCCTGCAGGTGCCATGACGCAGCAGCCCCAGGAGGACTTCGACAGGAGCTTGGAGAACGCCCAGGAGTGGATGAAGGCGGTGCAGGAGCGGCTGCAGATTAATGACAACACCCAGGGACCCCGTGCCGCCCTGGAGGCCCGGCTAAGGGAGACCGAGGTATGCAGAAGCCTGGCCTCCATGCCACTGGCCCTGGTCATGTGCTCTCTGGCCTCTGTTTTCCTGACTGTGAAATGGGAGAGCTGGAGAGACCAGTGGTGTATGGCGAACGTGTGGGCGTTTGAATCTCCTGGGGATTTTTGTTAAGTACCGACTCTGATCCCAGCAGCCGGGTGGGTTAGTCGGAGGTGTCGACTCCCTCGCTCCCTGCCCGCTCCCTGCGTGGGGTCCCTGGCAGGTCTGGGTGGGCCCAGGTTGGTCTCGGAGTGTGGGGAGGGGATCTCTACCTAGTGAGGAATGCCCCCCACCCTCGGCGTCTCTGGTGCTGGGGTCTGGTTCTACCCCCAATATAGCACATGACAGCACTCAGTGTATATGACACTAAATTGACCCAAGTGCTGGTGCCTGGGGCCTGGCATCCTGGTGCCCCCAGTGGAGGTGTCTCTTCCAGGCCAGGGAGTGACAGGGAAGGCACTGACCAAGACTCAATGTTCTGGTCTGTGCCAATGAGATTGGGATAGAGTCATGCTGATGCTAAGTGCTGTGTGACCACAGCCAAGTGCCCATCCCTCTCTGGGCCTCAGTGTCCATCTAGAAGCCAAGCAGCTGATGCACATCTTCCTCAGGATCACATTCGTTGGGACATTCTGTCATCTTCACCCGTCACCCAATCCCGGCTGCTCGTATTGGGGAGCTGCTCAAACTGACCACCGAACCAGGCTAGATGCCATGTTGACTTTGCCCCAGCTCCCTGGGTGTTTCCTCTTTTCTGTGCTGTCTTACTGATTTTGTGCATTTTATTGCCAATATCACACAAACTTGTCAAAACTGAGAGTTTACATGACCTTTTCAGAACTAGTGGTTTCAGTTTCCCTGCAACTCTCTGAGGGAGGAGGCGTCGTCTGTCTGTCACGAAAGGAGAAATGGAGTCACGGAGAGTTTCTGTGACTGGCCCAAGTTGAAAAGGTCTCTGGATGGGTTGTTCCATCCTGGAATTCGGGTCTTTTGACACCTTGTCATGACTTGCTTTTGCTTCCCCACTACGCCGTGTGCTGCTCAGAGAGGGGGACTCGAAACACCACTCTGCCTGGCAGGGCAGCTCTTGAGTCTTGGGCATGCTGGTTAGCAGAGCCGCTCACAGGGCTCGACAGAGGGCAGCTTTGGAGGCTGAATGTCCTGGGTTCGAATCCCAGCCCTGCCGCCTGCTGGCTCTGTGATTCCCTGCAAGCCCCTTGGCCCCGCTGGACCTGGGTTCCCTGCCCCTCTAAGTGGTGACGCTGATACCTGAGTGCTGATGGAGCAGGGGGGCGCAGGAGGGCACTGGGCAGGGGAGCACTGCTCCGTGAACGCTAGTGCAGGAGACAGCGCCGCAGCCTGTGAGGCTGCAGGCAGTGGTCAGGTGCTGGCAGTGACGAGGGCACGCTGTCATCTCCCCTGTCATGTTTTCCGCCACCCTGTGTGCCCTCCCAGCAGTCTTACTCCAGTGGGAGGTGGGTGAGCCTGGATGAGCAGGACTGATTACTTCTGGTGACCCCATCGCTGGCGACCCGAGGACCACATTTTCTGGCCCTCCTGCCCTGTCCTGGCAGGGGCCACCTGCAGCCAGGAGGGTCCCCAGCCGCGCTGGGCCAGGCCTGGTTTCCACCCGCTCCCTGCTTCCCTCTGCCCTCCCTTGGCTCATCCATCACTCAGTGGACAGGAACGCTTGGTACAGTTGGTGAGACACTATCAAGTGGTGAGACACTACCAAGTGACCGTCGTGTCAGAAGGGAAGGAGATCACTCTTGAGCAATTCGGTCAGGGACCTCCCAGCTGAGCTGCGGAGTGAGCAGAACCTTGCACGGCCATGGAGAGGGATCTCCGGGCCTCGGAAGCAGCCTGTGTAGGGAGCCCCAGAGAATCTGCGAGGAGCTCTGTTGACTGTGACACATACAAGCTGAGCAAGAGACCACCGAAGGCCGGGTCCGCCGGGCTGGGGCCGAGCCTCTGCAAAGTACTCGTTCTCTCCTGCTTATCATCTGCTGGGCGTCCCACCAGCGCCGGGATGCCTGTCGGCAGCTCAGTGGGACAGGGCCGTGTCTGCCTGTGCATTTGCTGGCCTGCAGCTCTCAACGGGCTGCCACTGGAGCCGTCCCATGGTTCTCTGGGCCCCTGTGGAAGTGGCACATCCCTTCCAGGTTCGGGCCTGCGCACTGGGGGCCTGGGAGCCCCACGACTCCAGACGGGAAGGCAGACAGGTAGGGGTCGGCGTGGCCGTGTAGCGCCAAACCCAGAGATCTCAGGGAGCCCCAAAGGGGTCAGGTCCCCGGTCTAGGGAGTAGAGAGGGCTCTGGGGACAGATGACTGCATGCTAAGACTTAAATGCAGGGAGTTTTGCTAGTCTGGCAGATTTGGGGTGAGGATAGGCAGGAGCAGGGCTCGGGGCAGAGGGAACTGCATAGGGAAGAATGGCAGTGGAGGTGCTATGCTTGGGGACCCCCGACAAGTCTGGGGCTGGGGAGGTGCCAGCCTCCAGGCGACACAGGGGACAGGGCCAGAGGGCTGGGCAGGAAACTGGGGTGCAGCCTGGTTCGTGGGCCAAGCAGCATGGAGCCTTTGGTATCAGAGGGGATGCGGATTGGAAATTTTGGAAGGCCAGGGGGTGATGGATGGGACAAGCTGGGAGGCAGGAGAGGAGGGGACAGCCCAAAGCCCCTTCTTTTGCCAGACTGGGCCTTTGTCATGATCATTATGATTTTTGCCACAGTAAGCATTTACCAAAGGATGACTCCTCCAGGTCTCGGGTGAGGGGAATTGTCACTCCACACCGATGATGTGCCGAAAGCACGTGTCCCACAAATGCCCTGGGAATGTGGCCTGTGGCCCCACTTTTCAAAAACGAAATGGATTCTAGAGGCAGTGATGGACCTCAGTTCAAGGAACTGATCAGATCAGAGCTTGCACCCAGGCTGAGTCCTGAGGGTCTGTGGCTGTCCCCACGCGGGGCTGGGCAGCAGAGGTGAGGAGGCATGCCCTGCTCTCAAGGTCATGGCAAGCAGGTGACAGGTGTGCAAATAATCCAAGTAGTATGTGTGCACAGCTGAGGAACATCCCTAACAGGGTCTCATGGCGTTGTTCTCTGCCCATAAAACCTTCATGGCCCCCCGTGCCCACCTGGGAAAACACAGATGTCCCTGGCATCCCAACCCTGAACATTCTATGCGCCCATCTTCCAGCTAGAAAACCTGCTGGATTTCCTGTGACCAAGGCTTCGTCCGTGTTGCCACCTCCCTGTTCTTCACTCTACCTGCTGACCCACCCAACCGCACAGAGACAACCTGGGAAGGAGCTTGTTTGAGTCAGTCTTTGATAAGATGTGGGAGGGGAGGTCCCTCTCTGCCACCATCACCACCACCACCACCACCACCATCACCGCCTCCACCATCACCACCTCCACCACCACCATCACCACCTCCAGCATCACCACCTCCACCACCATCACCACCACCTCCACCATCACCACCACCTCCACCACCATCACCACCATCAC
>RJWH01004625.1:0-100967 GCA_004363575.1 Solenodon paradoxus
CCGCCCCCTCCCGAGGATTTCCTGAAAACCCACGACTTTCTCCAGATGCCAGCCAGCCCCAGCCTGGGCCCCAGCCCTGCCACGTCAGAAGACACAGCGCGGCTGGCTGCGGGCGGAGCGGCTGGTGGCCCTGCTCTGCCCGCCTGGGGGGCCCACGGGACGAAAGCCGGCCTCGCCAACCCAGTGTTCAGACTACCTGTTCAGGGGCCTCCGCACGTGTACAGTAGTCTGCACATTGGTTAGGCTGGGCTCGGGTCAGCGGCACGTCGGGGCGGCCCCCCAAACCTGCTGCCACCCCAGAGCGAGGCCCACCCGGAGGTAAGTGCCACTGCCTGTCAGCCTATCACTTCCCAGCAGGGTGGAAGACTCTGGAATAAGGAAGACGGGGTCCGGCTGGGACAAGAGGCTACTGGAAAAGGCAGAGGGAGCCCCAACGCCAGCTGGGGGGGCGGGGGGCGGCTCTGGCTGAACCTCTTCCCGCAAGGGTAACTACCTCCTCCCATCGAAGTTCTGAAATAAAGACGCTGATGTCCTGCCTCTCTCTGAGGCATCTCTGGAGGGTGGGACCCCCATGTGTGACTAGGGGCCCCAATGGGACCCAACCTGGGCAGCGGAGGGCAGACGGTGTTTGTGCCCGGGGCGCACACAGGCCGCTTTCACAGGCCGGCTGGCTCTCATTACGCCCAGCCCTCCTGTCGACACTTCCCCTGCCTCTGCACCGGGCCTCTGGGAGGGCCTGGGCCCCGCTTTCAGCCCTTCGTGAGGGAAAACAGACAGGCCCTGCACGTTAAAGAGGCACTTGTAAAACTGGACCCACAATGGTTCCACACAGCGACCTGCCAGGGCTCGGGATTTGGGCCCAGCAGCCCCTCCACAGCTGCCCAAGGCCAAGGCCAAGGCCAGATGGGGCATTCCAGGGTAGCCTGGGACCCCCAAGAAGATCCCCACATCCTGGGAACCCAAAGGCAGGGACCAGCCCTCGGGGGCTTCAGACTGCAGGGGCGGAGAGAGAGAAAATGGGCGCGCGCTGTTCCTCCCCTGCTCGGCCATCTTGAGGAGCCGACCAGGCCACGCAGGGTCCCAGCCCTGTGAGACTCACTCACTCTGGGGTCCTAGATGTCCCCCACCAATCCCCTCTGACTTACAAAGCTGCCCAGAGTCCCTCAGGAGGCTTGAGGCTCCCAAAGCTTCAGGAAGGTTCCAGGCCTGAGGCTCTGGTTCCCTTGGAGTGGGATCAGGCACAGCATCCCAAACACCCTCCCATGGAGGAACCACATTAGGTCAGGGACTATGTCCCGTGTCCCCACCACACAGGGACCGCTCCTGCTTGTGATGGGCCAGTCACTGCTCGGAGCCTGGGTTTTCTGCTCACAATGGTGGGGTCTCCCAGTCAGAGCCTGGCCCATGGCCCAGGTGGGGGCTTCAGGAATAGGAGACCCAACAGGGGCCCCAGTGGGTTCTAACCACCATCTCTTGAGCTGTGGTGGGCACACGTTCAAATGGGCCCAGGCCTGGCTGTCCCAGTGCATGCGCGAGCAGCCAGGAAGGCCCCAGGTGTGAGCCACTTCCACGGGGTCCTCCCAAACCATCCGGGGAAGCGTCTAGCCTCTTCTCTGAGGGCACCTGGCTCATGTTTGGTCAGGGCTCACTATACAGAACGCAGGCACCACCACCCCCTTGGCTGCTGGAAGCCACGGGTGATGTGGGGCAGCCATCTAGGACCACGACAGGGAGCCCTGCATTCAAGTGGCAGCAGGGGAGGGACGAGTGCAGTCGTGAAGCACTGGGGCCACCAAGCTCACTGGGACATGAGAAACACACTTGTCTTTCTTAGTACCTTCATTTGGGCCTTTGTCACAACCCAACTGACAGCAGCCACCTAATACACCTAGGCTGACAAGCACGAAACAGCGCCCCTTGCTGGTGACCTGCTGAAAGGGCAGCTTGTTTCCATGCACATCAACCCTGATGCCTCCGACCTAAGGGGAGCGAGAAATGGGTCACACAGTGGGAGTCATCCGAGGTGGAGAGCCCTGCCTGCGCTGCTGCTGCTGGGCGGAAGGCACCCACTCATGACCCTGCCCAGAGTCCCAGGAGGCCAGCTCAGAAGCCACAGCGACCGACCGAGCTCCCCCAGTGGAGGCAGCAGGCGGCACAGCTCCCTGGGAACATGATCCTGGGCCGTCCCCAGAGGCCTCCCCGCCATGTCTTGACAAGGACATACACGTGTGGGTGATCTAAAGACATTTCACGAGGTGCGCCTGCGAAGGAGTGGTTGGGTGCGGTGCACATGGACGCCAGGTCCCAGGTTCATGTCCTGGGCCTGAGGGAGCAACCAAGAGGAACATGCTCTGGCGCCCCCTGGTGGAGCTGCGAGTGGGCCAAGCCCCTCACCCCTGGGTTGGAGGCCCAGGCCCAGGGTGGGAAATAACCAGTATTTAGTTAAATAAAAAGAGCAGATGCTTCCTCATCCTCTCTCTTCCTGCCTATTAAAATAAAATAAAATAAAATAAAAGACACTTTAAAATATGAAGTGGCTCTTCTACCCCATTTCATAGGCGGGGAAACTGAGCCCCAGGGCCGGCTTGAGCCTGTGGAGCAGGCAGCCACCTGGCCATGAACCTGAGTCCCCAGTGCCAATGGCGGCGGCCCCTCTGGTGCGCACCCAGGTCCCCTTGCCGTGACTTGGGGGGCCGGGGCCAGCTTGGTGCTGGGACATACTGGGTGCCTGGTTCACCCCCACACTAGTCATGAGCACAGGCCCAGTGCGATCGGGGGGGAGCTTACTTGAAGGAACGGGGGAGCAAGGGAGTGGACGCTGCACTGGGGAAGACCCCCCAGTCCCACTCACCTCCTCATCCTTGTACCAGGACAGCGACTCGGCCGTCAGCACAAACCAGTACTCCTTGGAGCCTCCCTTCATCAAACTGATGTTGTTGATGGTCAGCCAGCCTCTTCGGATCACCTGGGGGTGGGGGGGGGGGGTGGCTCAGCGGGGAGCCGCTCCCTGGGCCCACCCCCCAGAGCTGTAGCCAGCACCCACGCCCCAGAGCACGACAGGAAGCCACAGGTCAGGCAGGGTCACCTCCAGCCCACAGACAGGCTGCTGACTCCGGCGGCCCCAAGCACGAACCAACGGAGGGCACCCAGGCAGACAGACACCAACTCCCAGCCCAGGGGATAGGGGTGCGGGGGGCACCTGGGAGCCTCAATCAGTGCAGCGTGAGGGTGAGTGAGAAATGGCAGTCACACAGGCCCAAGAAGAGGGGTGCAGGCTGGGGGCTGGGACCATGTCACGTGACAGGGTAAGGATGCGCTTGTCTGGGTGAGATGGGGACGGGGTGGCCCACACCAGGACATGGCTGATGGCACAGACTCTGCACAGTGGCCATGGTCGGTCCCTCCGGCCAGGGGTCCTCACATCCCTGCCTGGGGTTCCCTTTGCCATGGGCTCTTTTTGAGAGGAGGGGACCCGCCTGCACTCAGAGGGCTGGGGACAAAAGTCTGAGACAGAGAGCCTCTGGGTGCCATGTCCTCCACTGGCTTCTACCCAGTGGTCCAACTTTTCTCTGACACGTCGAGGTTCTGCGCTATGAGACCCCACAAATGGCATGTCTGGCCGTAGCCACTGTCTAAAGGCAGCAGGCTGGGGTCATGTGCCCATGGCCCCCACTCTGGATTGGGGACACCCCAGGGCAGAGGGAAGCAACTGGGGCACAGGCAGGGGTGCCTGGGGCAAAGCTGCAGAGGGACTGGGGTGCTGAAAGGGGCTGAGCTGAGCCCCCGGGGTGGTGGTGGGGGTCTTTGGGATGAGTCTGGGGTCTTCGGGGCTCCACCTGCCTGTTCTGCCCTGTCCCCTGTCTCTGTCATACGTCACTGTCCAGGTCGGGGACAGTGAGATGCCACTCGGTAGCCCGTGTTAAGGCCAAGGGCACAGCTGTCTCCCTTGGGAGGAAGTGCCACCAGCTGGGAGTCCTTCGGCTGTCGGGAAGGCCTTCCTGGTCCATGGAGTCTGACTCACAGGGCATCCTGGTTAGTGCAGAAAGACTAAAATCCTGGGGACACCTTCTGTCCCAGGCAAGCCGGGACAGTCACACTGGGGACAAGGCCTAGTACCCCAGCCCAGCTGGCACCCAGGGGGAAGACATGTCCCAGCAGGCTGATTGCCACCCTCAGAGCTGGCGGAGGGGGCACCAGCAAGGCTACTAGGTGGGAGCGTATCTGAGCCTCAGGGCAGGTGACCAAGGTCAGGTATGGGGAAACCTGAGTCCCCCTTTCTCTACAGCGACCCCAGTGGGAACCCACGTAGGATCAGAAATGCAATGTCAGCCTTGGGGGAAGCGCTGTGGGTGGCAGACGGAGTGCTCAGTCTGGAGAAAAAAGCTCCTCGTGAAAAGCCGGGGGATGCTCATCCCGCAGGGACTGGGCTGATAAGGGAGGGCCGGTGGGGAGAGGAGTGGAAGTAGAGGCAGGTGGCTCCCACGCCCAGGGGACGCAGCTACAGATACGCAGGCGCACGCAGGCGGCAGAAGGCCCCACAGGCAGCAGGCAGGGCGCAGCACAGCTTGCCCGGCTTCCCAGGGGTGAGGGTCTCGGCCCAGTAGCCTGGGCAGGGAAGGAAGCCATGGCTGGAGACCCAGAGACCACAGCCACACAGTGGGGGAGCTGTGTCGGGGGGAGTGATGGGGGTGATGATTCAACCTCTTGGGTGTGGTAGGGGGCAGTCTCCTGGGTTGTTTGGAAGGAGGGAACAGTTCAAGTTCAAAGAGGACTAGAGAAGACAAGGCGGGTTTTGTCTTCCCCAGTTTTGGCCCTTTCTGAGTCTTCTAGGCCCTGGGTCCAGGCAGGCCCTGCCACAGGGTCAGCTCAGCTACTGGAAAGATCCTTGGGGTGGCCAGAAGGTCCCCACAAGAGGGCAGCAGCAGACATGCAGTGCCTCAGTGGCTGGTGGTGGGAGAACATTCCAGAGGAGATCTCTATAGGGCTGGGGGCCACCCGTGTTCTGCAGGGGAGAGCCGGTGTGGGGCTAGGTCAGCTGCCGGAGGCGAGGACAGCAGCCCCTGCCTGTCTGGGTCACACGGAGAGGTGTCCCTGCAACAGGGATGGCAAATACCATTCATCTTGGGTATGTGTGTTGGGGGCAGGGGAGGGTGCACACCCATTAATGGGTAGGAGATGCCCAGAGCACTGTGGCGAGAATTCTGGGGGTGCTGGGAGAAAGGATGCTAGAATCAATTAATGATGTCTGTCACATATGGGACGAGGGTAAGTGGGACAGAATGACTACTCAATCATCAAATCTGCCATGGAGGCAGGAGGAGAGTGGCAGCATCCTGGGTGGAAGGAAGTTCCTGAATCAATTAGTCATGTCTTTCAGAGGTATACCAGAGATGTCATATGCAAAGTCATCACATGGGGGAAAAATATCTTGGTCAATTAGTCACACCTGTTACAGAAGGAGTGGTGGCATGCTTTGGAAAGATTTTCAGATTACTATCATTAATAGTAATGATATCTGCCATGGGCACGTAAGGAAAGGCACAGGGAAAAGGTTGTTGAATCAATTAGTAATGTCTGCCGCGAGTGCAGGAGGGGCACACGTCTGTCTTCACAGTGGTGCCTGGTGCCTGCTTTGGAGAGAGGCGTGGGTGGCAAGAACGAGTTCTAGCAGGGCTTCAGTGAACTCGTCCCCGGCCAGGTTAGGGGGAGATGTGGGGTGTTAGCTGAGCATTTGCCATCTCTGACCTACAGGAAACCAGGTGGGGCCCCGAGCAGAGTGGCTCTCAGGTTAGGTCCTGTGTGTTGGGTTCTGATCAGGGCAACACGAAGTCACGCGTGAGCCGCAGCAAGGGGTGGTGAGGTTAGCTCGATTTTTGGTGGTTTTGTTAGTTGGTGGGGAAGGTTACAGGGGGCGGGGCTCCACCACTACCAGGTTCTGCAACATTTGCTACCACGCTAAGTGGGTACTTACCAAGATCTCCCCCTTTGAAATGCAAAGTTAGGGTGGTGGGTAAATCAAAGAAGAGCAGGCAGAGGAAAAGGGACGAGAGAGGGACATGAGGGGATGGAGGAAAAGCAGGAAAGGCACAAAAATGGGAGGAGAAGAGAGCGGGAAAGGGAGAAACAGCAAAAGAAAAAAATGACATGCTATTAATTATATTCACGGTGTTAATATTTTCATTATCATTTCCTGAAACAAAAAAGCCACAACATACGTATTACCGATGCAAGCGCAAAAAACAATCATGCAGTGGTTACTCCTTTTCCAGAGGGCTCTAGGATCGTGCAAGATTAACTGTGGTACCCTGGTCCCCGCTCCCACCCGAGGTGGAGGTGGAGAAACGGGAAAACTGGGAGACATCTTTCCAAAGATGATGAGTTTTCTTTAGAAAGAAAGGAAAAAAAAAAAAGGCAGGGGGGGGGGGGGGTGTTGTTTGCTCTGGTGGAGTAGTGGTTAGGTCCACCACCTCTGGATGGGTACAGTCCACATACATCCCAAGGACACAGGTTCACATCCCAGGCTGGTGGGGGAAGGGGACAACCGATACGATCAACTAAATGAAAATAAAATAAAATGCTTCTCCCTCCTCTCTCTTCCAGCATGCTCACCTGCATTCCTGCCTGCACCTTTCTTTTAAAAGACAAATACTGGCATAAAGAAACACAGCATATAGGAAGTTGTTCACGTTAAACAAGGCCTCTCTGGCTGAGGCCTGACATCAAAGTAGAGACTCCTTTATGTGTGGATCTGGGTTTCTCTCGGGGGGGCTCAAAGTAGGGGGTCCCCAGAAATGCTTTTCACAACATAGCCTTCACCTCGGCCCTCATCCACAGGGTCCTGCGACCGGGGGTGGGAACTCGACTTGGCTGCAGACATCACGGGTGATTAGGCACTCCTCTCTGGAGGTGCAAGTTCTGACCATGACCTTGGACCTCAGACAGGGCTGCGGCGGGTGTGTGAAAATTTGACCTCAGGCCCTGCCAGATGCTGTCAAAGCCTTTGCAGACTTGAGAGGCAAGGGGTGGAGAGGCCGGAGCTAAGGTGTCATGACTAGACTCAGTGGCCCACCCCTGAGCAGGATGCAGGGAAGGGCTGGGCTACCTGGTTGGGGATGGCTCTCTTCTTGTTCAGCTGCGTACTCCTCTGCTGGGCACTGAAATCAAAGCACAGACAGGGCTCATGCAGCGAGATGCAGAAGGGACCAGAGCAAGAGGCCTTCTTGGCCCCGGGGTGACAGGCTCTCTCTTTCCCCCTGGGGTGGGGAAGACAAATAACCAGCAACAGGCAGAGGCAGGCAGTACAAAGTCCCCCCCCGCCCCCACACAGCACTACCCAAGGGAAACAGCTCGGGCTCACAGAACAGGTAAACCGAAATTTCTAGGCCCTGATCTCTGCCATCCCTGACAGCTCTGGCTATGTCCAGGAGTCAATGGGTCCTGGAGCATCCAGGAAGAGGCTGGAGCAGGTGAACTCCCAGGTGGCTGGGAGGTGGCCATGGTGACTTCAGAGTCACCTGAGTGGTGGGCAGATAGAAGGTCAGAAATTTGAGGCTGATGTCTGCTTTCTCTCTTCCTTGCCCCAGCTGGGCCACCAGGTCCTATGTGACTCTGACAGAGGTCAGACCTGGGACAGCTGCTCACCATGAAAACAACATTCATCTTGGTGGCTCCTGACCCAGTTCAGAGGACAGCCAAGGTCAAAGAGGTATGGTTGTACCAGGTCCCACCTTTTGTCCACAGTCCCAGATCTCTTTCCTTCCTTATTGACCTGTTTCCTGGCTAGTTCCTGTCACACCGACAAAGGTCACTGAATTTCGTAGGAGGACCCCCAATCAGCAACCTTGTTGGTCCCTAATACGGTTTCCCCGGGGACTTTCATATCACCACTTGCAAATAAATCGATGCCTCCGGCTACTTGGCTATCCTATTTCTTTTTCTTATCATGTTGCTTTCGCGGGAACTTCTGGAACAAGATGAAAAAGCAAACTTCCCAGACTCGTTTCTTTACTGATGGCCTCTGGGGCTTTACCTTGGAGTTCAAGTTAGCGGGTGAGCAGGGTAGAGTGCGTGTGGGCATGTGGAGGAAGAAGGCTTCTGTGCCTGTATCAGTAAAGGTTGGAATGTTAAAAAAGTGGGCGGGATTTCATCCACTGATTTTCCTATGGTTCACTGAGTTATGTGGGGGCTTTTTTACACCCTGGGCTCTGTTTTCAGGTGGAGGGCAGTGAGAAAGAACAGCCAAGTACAAGAATTTCAAACGAGAGTGTCTGAAGCAGGCAGGACTGCGCTAAGCCACACACAGCGATGGCCTGGTGCTACTGAGGTCCCAGGGGCACTACTTCCCAGGGCTTCTGGCCCCATGCTTGTCAGGCAGCCCACATGGCCTGTCCCTTGTCCTTGTCTGCATCCCACCAGAGATTTCTTGATGCCTGGAAGGCTGGGGGTTTGGATCCAAAGTCCTCCCCTTGGCCTGTACGACCCTCTTCTGGTGCGGCCTGGTCTCTCATCTCTGCCTTGTCTTGGCCAGGCCCTTGCTTTCTTGTCTCCCACCCTTCCAGGGGTGTCCTGCCTGTCACTCGGCTGTCAGAATTTCCTGTGACAGAGGTCTCCACATGCCTGGCTCCCATTTCCCACAGAACCCCACCTAAGCCTCTTTTCTAGCTCTCATCCCCCTTGTGAAAACCTCTTCCTGACCCTCCGTGCCCAGCTATGAAGGGCCAGGGCCGAAGTCTGACTTGATCACTGTCCTAGATTCAAGGCTCCAATAAAGCGCCCTGAGCACTTCAGTGGGCCCTGGGATGTCTCCCCCGGGGGATTCCCCCTTGACACACCAGGGCAAAGCACACAGCAGGCAATACCCACCCGGTCACTAGCTGCTCAGTATAGTAACAGCTGGGGGAAGTGGGAAGGCCCAGGAATCCAGAGCAAAGAGTGGAGTGGTCAAAGGAAAAACAGGAGAGATTGTGAGAAGGAACTGTGGATGAAGTGTGAGAAGCAGAGACATCAAGGTGAGGAAAACAGCAGTAACCCAACAACAGGGACCAGCATTTGAGCCCACGCACACCTGGCAGCTGGGGGAACAGGAACAGGAGAGGCTGTCTCCCCAGCTCAGAGAGCCTCATCTGAGGGTGGCCTGAGGCCAGGGCTCCCAGGTCCTCCCCACATGGGGACAGCCAAGTTGGGGTCCTCTGCTCATCTGGGCTCCAGGAGAAGCTTCTGAGTCATTCATTAATTCATTCATTCCACTCATCTACCACGCGCTCAGCACAGAACTGTTTGCTCAATCAGCTGTGTTAAATGAATTGACAAAGTCCTGCCCAGACAAATACTTAGAGACCCTCTTGTGCAGCTTGCTAGCTCTCCTCAAGGAAGCCTCCTCAGACCTGCAAGGTCAGGCCAGAAAACCATGGGCTAAACTCCAGGTGCCCTGCACAGGCCCGACCTGGGGCCTTCCGAGTGAGGGCGGGGCCTGGGTGGTGGCAGAGGACACACACCAGCCGAGTTTGCTGAGAGAGCACAAGGCAGCTGCCCCCAGGCATTTGGGATCCCCCAGAACAATCTGTGGGAAGCCAGGCCACTGAGAGGCCCCCAGGGGGCTGGTGGACTCAGTGGGTGACACCTGAGACTTAACGGTCTTGCCGCAACCAGAGCTCCCTGCTCTGGTCTCCTATCCAGGCACCATGGAAGGTTCTGGTTTTGGAACCACAGTGCACACATGGAAGCCACAAGATCCTAAGCAACAATGCCCAAAATGCAGACCCCGGGGCCCTGAGACCACCAGACACTCTGTGAAGGCGGAGTATCTGTGGAACACTGTAGAGTCGATAAAGGCTCGAGGTCCTGCAGAGAAGCACCAAACGCTGACTCATCCCGTTCTAGTGAGCATGACTAACTGCCCTTTTCTCTTTAAACGACCCACTGAACTGCCCCATACAAGGCACATTGGGGACAATGGGATGAAGCTGGTATTAGTCTAGGGAAGCTTCCAGATACTTCCAGATGGTTCCATGCTTCTCCCCCAGAGGCACAGGACAAATCCTTTTGTCCCAGCCAGCTGAGGGACTCCTAATTCAACTGCTTCTCCGGGGGCCTGGCTGAGGGCAGACACCGGTGACACCCCACCCGCGGATGTCCGGACAAGCACATACTTGGCAAATCCAATGAAGTCCTCGTGGTTCGTGTTGATGTAGGACTGCTCGATGTCGATCAGAAGAAGAATCTGGGGGGAGAGCGGGGTTCCTGTGAGCGCACAGCCCAAGGGAAGGGAGGGGCAGTGGCTGGCGCACTTCTCGCGCCTGCCAGCAGGGGGAGCCGGAACCCTGCTGCTGCCCGCCGCTGGTGACCACCAGTATGTGCTCCCCGGAGCCCCGCGGCTCCAGTCCAGCAGCGCAACGCCACCAGGGCCACGACATGTGGAAGGGACGGCCTATGATAGCGCAAAGTGAGCTGGAATCTCCGGAGCTTCTGGTACAGCCTCGAGGATACAGAAGCTTCAGGGAGCCGCGTGCGCACAGGTCAAGGGGAGAGGACTCGTTTGCAACATGTCAGAACCAAAGAAAACACGTGGGCCGGTTTCGGTTCTGGTTGAAACACAACTGCCAAGGGCCTGCAGGGAACAGCTGGAGGAAGATTCCGACCAGGTGCTGGGCCTGTCTCGCAGGGGACAGGTGACTTGCTTGTGATGGGGGTGTGACCCCTCCACCCGAATATTTGAGTATGCTTGGGACGACCTTCACCAGAAAATGTTAACACAGAAAGCACCCTGGCGTGCCTGGTGGAGGAGTGGTTGGGTCCACCTCCTCCAAAGGAGCATGGGCCATATACATCTAGGATGTCGACCTCCCAGGTCTGGGAGGAACAACCAGTATGAACAACTAAAGAAAGAAAATGAAACTGTTTCTTCCTCCTCTCTTCCTACCTGCCTGCTCACCTTCACTCCTGCCTGCACCTTTCCGTCACCCGTCATCCCCCCCACCCCAGGTGGAGTAGTGATTAGGTCAACTGCCTCTGAAAGAGCACAGGCTGTGGCCCTCCTGGGTTTGAGTCCCGGGTGAGGGAGGAACAACCAGTGTGAACAACTAATAAAGATGATTTTTCCTCCTCTCTTCTTGCCTGCTTGTTCACTTCATTCCTGCCTGCACCTTTCCTTTAAAAACAGCAACAACAAAAAAATCCCAGAAAGGACCCCCAAATGTCTTCCAGAGGTGACAATGAACTCGCTGTGGTACTCGCAGGCCATGGAACACGCCTCCGTAAACAAAAGCAACCCTTCAGACACACTCCCAAATGGGGACAAACCCCAACATAATGTGCCCAGCTGGGAGGTCAGAATTACATGACATTCTGGAAAAAGGCATAAACCCGGAAGGGAGGGATTGATGACCGATGAGGAGGGCTCCCTGTGCTGGGAGAGACTTGTCCAACCTCAAAGACCTGTCCGCCGAAGACCCACTCCGGGTAAATGATACCAGAAAATCCAACAAGAGCCATACCTGGTCCTTGGTCCGGCCCTCCCGCTCCCGGATGTAAGTGGTGACAATGCGCTCTGTCTCGTCTCGCAGCCGGGGGTAGGAGCTGAGCTGGGGGCGAGCAGAGAGCACGGGTTGGCTGGGTCTTTAGGGCACAGGGAGCAACGGGAGCCACATGGAAAATGCAGGGGGCAAGGGGCAGCACGGGTGGGCCCACTGAGTCCCCACCTGGCTCCTGGCTCCTGGCTGGGTCAGCCGGCAGACCAGAAGGGGACGGTGGGGGCACAGTGAGCCCGAGAGCAGGAAGAGGGGCCCACGTGCAAGCAGGGAGCGTGTGCTGGTGCCCAGTGGTGACAGCCATCAGCCTCCAGCCCAGTTGTGGGGGACAGGGAGGCCGCTGGGGTGATGAAAGCCTCCTCGGGCACCAGGGCACTGAGAGAGGGACTGTGCATGACTTGAAAGCAATGGCGCCTGTTCCAGGATGGTGGGGGGGGGTGGCGGGCATCTGGGCCATCTACCTCAGAGGGACCCCAGTGGTAAGTCAGGCTCCATCATCACCCGAGGAGCCTCCTCTTCCAACATCCCACCAGCGCTGGCCAAACCAAATGCGCCCCCGGCGGGGTGGGGCGTCCCTTCTGCAGCTGGGTTAAACCCACAAGCTGGAGAAACACGAACGGGCTGCCCAAGCCCCTCGCTCTGTGGCCTGGGACGTGAAAACGGCAGTTCATGCAGCCTGGGCATTATAGGGAGACACTTGTTCTCCAAGGGGCTCCAGAAACAGGCCCTGGCTCCCCCAGGTGTGTTCACACCGCCAACTGCTAAAGGCGTATGGCGACGAGGCCCCCCTTCTGGGCTGGTACCCTAACTGCAAAGGCACCCCCGCCACCCCGCCCTGCTATAGTGCCGAAGTGAGAAGTCTCCCAGTAACCACTGGCGCGAGACGGGGCGCCCGGGAGAGGCGTCATGCCCCAGATGCCCAGGTGACGACCGATGACTGGGAGGGAGAAGGCAGGGCAAACGCGGAGGTGACAATGACGAA
Organism: Solenodon paradoxus; assembly: GCA_004363575.1. Lineage (NCBI taxonomy): Eukaryota > Metazoa > Chordata > Mammalia > Eulipotyphla > Solenodontidae > Solenodon > Solenodon paradoxus. The sequence goes on from RJWH01004625.1 coordinate 12,508, forward strand.
ACCTCTGTTACCTTCTCGGCACACCTTTTAATGACCGTGGCCAGTTCTGAGACAACCAGGTCAACGCACTTCAAACTTGGCTCTTTGAGCTTTACAATCTGTTTTTTCACAATGGCTTCAAAGGCCATGTCGGGGGTGAAGAGCCCCGTCCTGGGTCATGAGGAGGGCGGGACGAGGCAGAAAGACACCCAGGGACAATGCGGGCCACATGCGCGCGCCGGGAGACAGAGAGAGAGAAATAAGAAAGGCTGGTTAGTGACATGCAGGGGGAACTCTGTGCCCGCATTTGCCCCGAAAGCTGCTTCGGATCAAAGGGGCAACCTGGGTGGTGGCTGGGGGGTGGGTCTGGCCAGGTGCCATGGAGCTGGGCGGTCTCACTGGACGGACAGTTCAGAGCGTGCAGAGGCCTGGAGCTGCCGTGTCTGTGATAATGGGCTCAGCCCGGGAGGAGAATCTGAACGTATCTGGGCACCATGCCCTCCCTCTTCCAATCGAAGAAGCTTAGGAAGCAAATGTGGGCTCTGCCAGACAAGGAACAGAAGGCTCAGGCAGAAGCAGTCCTGCCTGGGGGAAGCCGATCGTGCAAGCCCAAACCCCAGGGGAGTGCTTCAGCTGCATGGCCAGAGCCTACGGCCCCAGGAGCCACTAAGAACAGGGCCACGCAGGGACTTGTGACCTGGAGGCCAGCTGTTCCAGAAACAGCAAGGCGGTCAAGACTGGCTGGCTCTGTGGAGCCGGGATGGAGCTCCCATTACGTTACTAGTGTGGGGGACCTGGCTTGGGGCCTTGCTTGGCACCTTGGGGACAGAGAAGTGGCCGGTTCCAGGGAAACCAAGGGGGGTGACAGGCCAGGAAGGGTCCAGCAGCTGATGCAGGGTTGCTGTCTGCTCCCCAGAAGACAGCCAAGCGACAGTCCCAGGAAGCCCCCAATTCCACCAGACACATGCTAGGCTTGGTATCAGGATCCTAGGGAGACTCCCCGTCATCGGTCTGGTCAGTTCTAGAGGTCAGGTGCCCCGTTTGTGCCCATGCTGACTCATTCCTCCCCGGCCTCTGGGAAGAGGCCCCGTGCTGGGAAACTGAGGCAATCTGGGGAGTAGGCACCAAGAGTTCAAAGGCTATCACAATCCTGGGAGCCTGATACCAAACCCCTGAAGCCCCGTTTCCACAGGCAGGGACGCCCTGCCGAGGGTCCAATACCTTACTGGTACACTGCCTAACGGTATTGATTAGCTCCTGGATAACCAGGTCGACACATTTCAGACAGGGCTCTTTCAGCTTGACAACCTGCTTTTTCACAATGGCCTCGAATGCCATGTCTGGGGTGAAGAGCCCCGTCCTAAAAAGCAGCCGGACCCGGGGGCAGGGAAGATAAAATCAGAGAGAAACAAAGCAAGGTCAGCAAGTTCGTAGCCGAGGGCCAGGTCCCTGGGAAGAGCCAAGGTCACGCCACATGGTGGGCTGGGATGCTGTGTCCACTGTGTGTAAATCCCAGGGTGACCTGTGGACCTCGGGGACACACTGGACGACAGGAATGATGCTTTTTGTGAAGACTACACAGGAGGCCTGCGATGGGGACAAATGGTGAGTTCTCGTAGGGTGGCTCAGCTCTGCTCCTGGCCCCCAAGACAAACATGCAGTGAGCTTTCTAACTACTTTTTTTTTAGAAACCGCCATCTGGGTCTTGTACCTGTGTCCCTGGGCTGTACACGGCCTGCACCCCGGCTGTTGAGCTAAAAGGGTGCACCAGTGAGCGTTCAGAATTGACCACAGTAACTAGGGCTCCTGGACAGCCTGGTGGCCTATGACAGTTTCCCAGAGGACTAAGGATAATGTATTCTTGTGCCCACAGGGAAAAATTGATAGCCACTAAAAGCCACCCCGGGAACCCTCTCAAGGTCTCACAATTGGGGTATCTAGCAGCTTGGGGGGGACTGGCTGGCTGACAGATGGCATTACAGAAGTGGATGAAATATCATAACTCTCCTCGGGGAACTTGCCTCACTCCATGGATGTTCTTAATGGCGTAGCTGATCTCTCGTCTTAAGTCCTTCTCATCAAACTCCATCTGAGGACACAGAGACCAAAACACATGCAAAGAGGCACCTGTGGAACCCCCAGAATAAGAATGTATTGGGGGACTATTATGTCCTGTGTATGGGGTTTTTTCGCATGGGACAAGATTTGATTGGTCCAAACATTTTTAAAGCATTAAAACTCATTTTCAGCATGGATGCTTTGAAATGAACATTTTTTTTCTCTTTGCGGGAACATGAATTCATAGAAACTGTCTTATGGGCTACTTCACAGTACAAATCAAGAACCTACCTATACTGTGAGCTGAAAGTTTTAAAAACTCTAGAAATATATTTGGAGGAATGAACGACAAATTACTTATACATTCACAGAACTATTTGTAACTGTTGTAAACCGTGAAAGCAATCTAAATGTCCAGCAATGGAAGCCTGTTAAAGGCACGATGGGACAGTCATAAAATATTGTTATGCCGTTAACAAGGAACAAAATGTACATATTAGTTCACAAAGATGGCCACCATATGAAAAAAGTTTATAAAACCACGTACTATGGCACGCCCTGCTGGCCTAGCAGATTAGGCCACCGGATGTAGTCCACGTACATCCCAAGGACCCAGGTTTGAGACACGGGGCTGACAGGGAACAACTAAGATGGACAATTAATATAAAGTTCTTTGTCTACCTCTCAAAAAAAACCCCAAAAACCAAAAATCCATATAATTTGTTTGTTTTTTTTAAAAAAAAGCAAATCGGGGAAAGACACACACTAAGCTTTCTCGTATAGGGACAGGAAAACAAATGAACACACAAAACAAGATAAACAAAGGGTAGAAGAGCGAAATATTGGAGAAAGGAAGTGGGAAGAGGGCTGGGTAACTCAGGAAAGGGGATGGGTGTCGTCTACATACATCTCAGGGATCCAGGTTCGAGAACTGGGGCCAAGGGGAACAACCAAGAAGAACTCAACAAGATAAATGTTCCTTCCTTCTCTCTCTCCCCCTGCCTGTCTACACCTTGCCATTAAAATGCTCGGTGTGAAAAGTGTGAACACCTCAAGCTACTATTTTCTATGTATTTGGCAAAAGGACAGGCATTGCTTTCTGTCAGAGGAAAAAATTGACCTTTCATTACATTCTGCTGGAAATCTCTAAGCTGCCTACTCTGGGACAGGAGCCCATGGGGGAACCCCTCCAAGGCAACGCTACCTTCACCAATTCAAAAGGAAACCGCTCGTGGAAGATGCGATTGATCCGGGCACCCCCAGAGAGCTCCAGCGTGTCCACCTGGTCTCCAGAGCCCTCAATCCTCTTCTCAAAGTCCACCCCGAACTGCTGAACCATCCTGCAAAGAAAGAAGAGGCAAACATCGAAGTGGGGTTTTCAACACAGCTCCACAATTATGACCCTACTCAAGCTCTCTAAAGTGACGCCATGTTGGATGACACCCTCTTGGACGGCGCCATCTTGGAAGACGCCATCTTGGGTCTGTTACCCTCTTTGGGCAAGTAATTGAAAAAAAACAGCTCCTGAACTGTTTCTGACCCAGTCATCCCGGTACTCCCATCACATGAGCAAATCTGTAAGTCTTTAGGAGAACAAAGACACATGTTGTAACTCCAGGACACCAGTACCAGAGTTTCTACCTAAATCATTAATAAGAAAAAACATGCACCAGGAAAGAGCATGAGAAGACCCTTTAGTTCGGAGGGTGTCTGTGCGAGTACCTGGGACCCTCAGACATGCTGCTAAATAGGAAAGCTCCACCACTGTGGGGGCTGAAGATGACACAGGACACCTCCCCCGGGGTCATAACTGTAGGCCTGAGGGAAGCCAGGCCCAGAGAGGTGTGGGACCTGCAAGCGGTCACCCAGCAGACCCAGAATCCTGACCCCCGCCGGGCTGTGAGCGCTGCATCACATGCCAGACCACATCTCTTCTTGGAGTCTGCAGAGGCCCAGGCCACCAGGTGGGGTGGCGACAGGGGACAGGAACAGGGCTGGGGAAGACACGTACTGCAGCAAGGCTTTGGTTTTGCGCGTGGGGTCATCAGGTCGAAAGTTCTTGTATTCCTCCACCTCCTTCTCCAGGGACAGCAGCTGGCTCTGCAGCTTGCTACGCAGGGTCGGCAGCGACTCCCGGATGTGGTTGGTCAGTTGCTGCCGGCGAGAGGACAGAGGTCAAAGGTCGGTGCCCGCAGAAGTCCAGACCCAATGCCACTAGGGCCCTTGAGCCCAGAACCCCCTCCCCAACCTCCAGAGAGCAATGGAAACAGCCAGCTAGTCACACTTGCATGGGGGACAAAGAGAGGTGGACAGTGTCACCCCCCGCAGAAAGGGCCCTGGGAGGGCTGATAGGTGGGTGTCCATGCTGAGGAGCAGCCAGAGTGGCAGCGTGTGACCAGGAACGGCCTCCAGCCAGCGCCACTTGGTGCGATCCCAGGAAGCCACCAAATCGGAGGGCCTCCGCCCGACATCAGCCACTGGAACGGGGGACAGCTGCGCGGACAGGCCCTGCAAGCTAAGATAGAAAACCCCTCAAAGTCCTGGGACGTAGGGGATGGGCTCCCTGAGGCAGGTGGGAGAGGGGCAGAAGGCGCTTCATCTGCATGAGCAGGGAGAAAAACGGGTCACGAGGAAGCACCTCAGAAGAGGCAGAAGGTGCACCAGGCAGGAAGGAGGCACCTCCATCCATCTGCCTTCATTTATTGGAATTAAAAAGAGACCAAAATTCTACTGAAAAAAAAAATTTGTTTTTATCACTGCATTCGAACCCTGTGGGCTTGCTAACTGGGCACAAATGCTACCAAGAAGCAGAACTGAGGAAAGGGTTAGGGGGTCACAGGGTGCGTGCCGTGGTCAGGCGGCTGAGATACAGGCCGTGGAAAAGCCCAGGCCCAGGGTTCGAGATCCGAGGCCGCAGGCAAAGAAAGACAGTTAGGGGAGGAGCTCAAGATGTGTAGGGAGCACCCCAGAGCGCCCCACCGGCACCATTCAGCTCATGGGGAGAAGGGGGACCACAGCACCGGAAAGTTTCTGAACGTGAGGCCGGGCCCCCCACAAAGGCCAGTAGGATGCCAGCTCTCAGAAGCCCCCTAAGAGTCTGCTGAACGGTTTAAGCTCCCTCACCCAGGCGAGCCCCACCCCTCTCCAGGAGGGACCCACTCACCGGGGCTGCCGTCCCTGCCTCCTGTGCAGGCCAGTGCGGGTCCTGGCCCCATCACAGCCAGGTGCCATGGTGCCACTACCCCAGCCCCCATCTGAAGTATGCCTGCCCGGAGGACAAGGGCCTCACACTCACACAGCCACTGGGCCCCCGCCTGCATGAGGGGGTGCTGCCAGCCATGGTTCCAGGCCAGGAAGCTCTAGGGTGTCCAGTGGGGTGTCTTACAGGCGGGTGACCATAGAGGGCAAACGAAGATGGCCACCAAGGCTGCCTGGTCTTTGGAGGCGTAGTCCCAGGAAGATGGACATTTATGCAAAATGACATTCCCCCCGCTTTTTTGTTTTTTTAAAGATGAAGGAAGGGGGGAAGGAGCTTTTTTTTTTAAAGGCAAGGTGCAGGCAGGAATAAAGGTGAGCAGGCAGGAAGAGAGAGGAGGAAGCAGTACTTGATTTTATTTTTATTTAGCTGTTCACACTGGTTGCCTTCCTCGGGACCCGAGACTCGAGCCCAGGAGTATGTGGCCTGCAATGACCCCACCTTGGAGGCGGCTGACCCAACTGCTGCTCCAGTTTGAATGCCTTCACTTGTCACCTGACAATGCGGATCTGTTCCGAGAATGCATCGCTAGGTGCTTTTGTTGTGCGGACATCAGACAATGTAACCGCACAAACCCAGACGGCAGGGCCCCTGTTCTCCACTGCACACGTGGTCTGTCATTGACTGACATCTTGCCGAGTGCCCATGACTGCAGCGGTTTGATCTGAGCCCTCTGAGTGAGTATATTACTGGCAGGAAACCAAGGGCAGACCAGAGCTGCTGGCATTTGCTATCTGCTGCATTTCACTCGGGGCCTGAAATCCCAGGAGTGGTGATGATTCTTGAATGATGAGCAAGGAGAGGTCAGGGAGGCTCAGAGCTGCGCTCCTGACCCAGGGTCACCGAGTTAAAGGCGGGGCTGGGCTTTGGAACCTAGAGGATCAGGCTCCACAGTCCCCCTACTTAACTACTGTCTGATGCCACCCGTCATATAGCTTCGGTTCAGGCCAGGCCTCTATCACCAGGTCACCACCGTCAGTCACAAGCTGTATGCAAATTTCTCGGTATATGACTGAACAATTACAATAGTCATCAAAATAATAGCAACATAGGCGCAATGGTAATCACAGTATCGGCATCAACATAAAAGAACACCCACTCTCCACTAAGCCCTGAGTCAAATGTGGACGGAATCCATTCAGCTGAAACCAGTGCGGCGCCATACTGCCGCTGTTGTACAGTGCACAGCCTGAGCAACTGCACAAAGCCCTCGCCGTACCTGATTCAGGGTCTTCTGCAGGTGCGGGGTACCCATGCGATCTGCCATGTGCCGGTAAGCTGGATGGGAGAGGAAGAACTTCCTCTCGGCTGCCAGTGCTGCCCGGATGTCCTTTTTACCCTCAATGTCCTTCTGGCTGCGGTTCACCACGCCGATGTAGCCTGCAGGGAGAGTGGCAGGGTGGGGGCAGAGCCAGGTGAGGCGACACACAGGCAGAGACCAGGATCCTGCCCTATCCGTCACAGGCCATGTGCATTACTCAGCAACATGGAGGACACGGACTCCGAGTGCAGCCCAGAAAAGTGACGCTAACTGGAGGAAGGAGAGGTTACATCCGGTCAGTGAGAGAGGACAGAGAAAAGTGCCGAGAAGGGTGAAATCTGCAAACTGGCACACTCTGGTGGAGAAGCAGTTGTGTCCACACACACCCCAAGGACCCGGGTTTGCGTCCTGGGGCCAGCAGGAACACCCAGCGTGAACGACCAAATAAAAGTAAAAATCAAACTGCTTCTTCCTCCTCTCTTCCTGCCTGCCTGCCTCCTTACCTTCATTCCTGCCTGTGCCTTTCCTTTTAAAAGACAAAAATTCAAATTAAAAACAAAGAAAGAAAAATCCACAAAGTAAACCTTTTTAAAGACAGCAAACAAAAAATCCCCCAACAACTGATCTTGTCAGGTATTTTAAAAAGCTTGTAGACTATTATATTTGCCAAGGTTGGGTATACTGGGATATGCTTGTCCAGAGAAATAAATGAATGGACCAGAAAGACTAAAAGCACAGCAGAAGGTGGGAACTGATGGATAACCCTGGAGATTCAGATGCAGCTGATTCGTTAAAGGTTACTGCTGGTAAAGAAGGTTGGGTGCCTACAGAAGCAATTCTACCGACTGGCACATAAAATACAAACAAGATGCACTTGACGAAAACACAGGCATTTTTATAAAAAAAATGATTGTATTTATACTAGTTTTTTCTGAATGAAACAAAAAGCTAACTCCGAGAACACGACAAACGGAACCTGGGGGAAGGAGATAGGGGATAAGCTCCCAAGGACCAGCCTTTGGTAGAGTTCTGAAATTTTCTTAAGCGTGAAAACTTTACAGAATGAACGTGGTAGTGGGCGCCCCCCTGTGGCTCAGTGGCCAAGGTGCAGGGCGTGTAAATCCCAAGGACTGAGGTAGGAGACACGGCCCTGGGAGAGGAAAATTAAGTCATAAAGACTTGGCTTTTAAAAAAATAAATAAATAGATGCACGGGTGCGCGCCCTGTGGAGTAGCAGTTAGGCCAATTGCCTCCTAAGGAGAGCAGGCCACATACCCTGGGTCCTGCTTGCTTTCATTTCTGCCTGCAGCTTTCCTCTAAAAAACAAAGGAAAAAAGAAAAACAGAAGGAAAAATAAAGAAAGAAATCAGCACATGATTCTAAAAGCTATCATGTAAAGGTAAAAACAAGTCTGAAAAAGAACAAAGTCTCACCCCACCTGGCTTCTAAATGTTCTACAAAGCTACAGTGACAAAGAAAAGCGGTTTTAGCTGAAGGACAGACACAATGGTCAATATTAGAAGAAAGTCTACTATGGACCCACGCGAATACGGCCAAGGATTTCTGACCAAGGATCTCTGTGAAGAGTGGATGGTCTTTTCAAGAAACAAGATGAGAGCAAGTGAACATTCATAGGTCAAACAGCAGTACTAAGAGGAATACCTCAAGAAACAAGAAAAATCACATATAAACAATCTAACCCTACCTACATTTGAAACAACTAGAGAGATAAGAACAAGCCAAAAATCAGTAGAAGAAAGGAAATAATCAAAATTCAAGTAGAAATAAAAGAAATAGAAAACAGAAAGACAATCCAGAAGACCAAGAAAACTAAAACTTGGTTCTTTGAAAAAAACTGACAAGTAATTGGCTAGACTCACAAAGGAAAACAGAGAGAAAACTCTCATACCTAGAATCAGAAATGAAAGGGGAGAAGTTACGACAGAAATATAAAATGTTCTAAGAGACAACTATGAACGACTCTATGCCAAAAAAGACTGAGCTGGGAAGAAATGGAAAACCTGAACAGATCAATCACAAGCAAAGAAAGTGAGCGTGTAATCAAAGGTCTTCCTAGAAATAAAAGCCCTGGTCCAGATGGCTTTTTTAATGAGTTTTACCAAGTCTTCGGCGTGGAATACGTACTCTTCTCAAATTCAGGCTAACATCGCACTGACAAAAGCTGATGGAGACGTTACCAAGAAAGAAAATTACAGATCAGTATCTCGAATGAACATAGGTGCAAAAATTCTCAACAAAAGTTTAGCAAACCGAATCCAACAATGCATCAAAAGATCATCCATCATGAATGACCAAGTGGGATTTATCCCAGGGACGCAAGGATGATTCAACATACATAAATCTATTAATGTCATACACCATATCCACAAGAGCGATGATAAAACCACATAGTGTCAATAGATGCAGAGAAAGCTTTTGATAAGATTCAACACCCATGTATGATGGAAATGCCGCATAAAACGGGGATAGAAGGTATACGAAAAACCCAGTCAACATCATAGTCAATAGCAAAAAACTGAAAGCATTTCCTCTAAGGTCAGGAACAAGGCAAGGCTGTCCATTCCTCCAACTGCTATTTAACATCGTACTGGAGGTCTCAGCCAGAGCAATTAGGCAAGAAAAAGAAATAAAGGGAGTTCAAATTGGAAAGGAGGAATAAAACTCATTATTTGTAGATGACATGATTATGTATACTGAAAATCCTAAAAACTCTGTCAAAAAACTACTAGAACTAATCAATGAATAAGTAAAGTGGCAGGCTACAAAATCAATGCACAAAAATCTGTCATATTCTTCTATGCAAACAACATGCTAGGAGAAAATGAAATCAAGAAAACCACACTGTTTAAAATAGAAGCAAAAAGAATCAAATATCTTGGAATATACTTAACAAAGGAAGTGAAACAACTGTACAATGAAAACTGCAAGTCCTTCTTAAAAGAAATAGAGGAGGACACAAAGAAAGGGAAAGACATCCTCTGCTCATGATTGGGAAGAATCACCATGATCAAAATGGTCATCTTACCTAAAGCAAAATACAGATGTAATGCACTCCTCATAAAAATCTGACAGGCTTAGTTCCAGGAAACAGAACAAAAAGTCTTGAAATTTGCATGGAACAACAAAAGACCTCAAATAGTCAAATAGATTACGAGAAAAAAAAGAAAAAAAGAATGAATTCGGCGGATTATACTCCCAGACACTGAGCTATACCACAAAGTGACAGTGATCAAAACGGTATGGTACTGGAATAATAACAGAAGCACAGATGAGTGGAATAGAACTGAATCACCAGAAACAGACCCATTTACTTACAGTCAGTTAAACTACGATAAAGGAGTCAAAAGCATATGATGGAGAAAGGAAAGTCCTTTCAATAAATGGTGTTGGGAGAACTGGACAGTCACATGCAAAAGAATGAAACCAGACCATTCTCTAACACCATTCCCCAAAATTAACTCAAAATGGACTAGAGACTTGGACACAAGATTAGAAATCATAAAATTCTTGGAAGACAACATAGGAAAGACATTCCATGACATCTGCCATAGACAGGCTTACAGGGACTCGACTCCAGCATCAAGGGAAACAAAAAGAAAAAGAAACAACTGGGACTACATCAAACAAAAAAGCTTCTTCAGAGCAAAAGAAAATACCACCAAAGCCAAAAGGCAACCTACTAGCTGGGAGAAGATATTCGCATTTCACATTTCTGACCAGGGATTACTATCTAAAAGATATAAAGAACTCTTAAAACTCAGGAATAGAAAAATAGGCAATCCAAAGAAAAATAGGAAGAGGAAGTGTAGAGACGTTTTTCAGAAGAGGACACACAAATGGCCAGCAGGCACATGAAAAGATGTTCCTACTCGCTGGCTCTCAGGGAAATGAAAATTAAAACAATAATGAGATATTGCCTTAGACCTGAGAGACTGGCTATTATCCAAAAGTCTGGAAACAACAAATGTTGGCAGGGATGTGGAGAAAACAGAACACATTTACACTCTTGGTGGGAGCACAGACTGGTGCAACCCTTATGGGCAAGTGTGGAAATTCCTCAAAAAGTTGAAGAAGGAAATCCCATACGATCCGGCCATTCCACTTCTGGGCATTTACCCAAAAGATACAAAAACACTAACTCACAGAGATGAAGGCATCCCCATGTTTATTGTAACCCTATTCACAGTAACTAAGATCTGGAAATTACCTAAGTGCCCGACATCAGATGAGTGGATCAAGAAGATGTGGTCCTTCTACACAGCCCTTAGAAAAGAGCTGAAACCCTGTCATTTGAATCAACATGGATGGCTCTAGAGAGGATTTTACTCAAGGAAACAAGTCAAAGATTTGTCTCAAAAGACACCAGAGAACCTCACTCAGATGGAAGGTGACTAGACAAAACAAAAGAACAGATGAAATTAAACCAACCCTTGGACCCTTAAAAAAAAAAATTAACATGTTCGTTTTGAAGAAAAGAAAAGGAACTAGAAGGGAAGGGAATAGCATTAAATCAGAATAGAGCATGTCCCGGTGGAGTAGTGGTTAGGTCAGCCACCTCTGAAGAAGCACAGTGCACTTATATCCCAAGGACCCAGATTTGGGGCCTGGGTACCAGGCTGGGGAAGTTGAGGTGGTGGAACAACCAATATAAAGTGAGGGCTCATGAGGTTAAGTCTCTCTTTGTCTCAGCTTCTTTATCCATAAAATGGGGACAATCATGCTGCCACCTGTTACAGATTGTTAGATTAAACTGGTTCTCTTATCAAAAGCTGGCTGGGTGCCTGGCCCCTAATTGCATTTGAAAAATATTTGCTATCCTTGTTTTTTGAAAACAATAATATTTAAGTCATTCCTGTCAGATATCTGAGCCGGATCAGGCCTCCGTGGGAGTGGAATGGACAATTCACAGAAAACCAAAATTAGCTACGTCTCACATGTAGGACAGGATGTAATCTGTTTTTTCCCCCCCCCCACAAATAAATGGTATTAACATTAACAAAGGGGGATGGAAGGGAACTTTCTGAATGGAAACTTAGGTATTTCTGTGTAAGATGATAGGAAACTTAAGATTGTTTTGCAATCCCCAGGAAGAAAATAACAACACGAGGGGATTTGTGATGCACTGTGAGTTGCTAGTGGTGCGGCTGGGCCTAGCGGGGTTCCCTGTACATTTCTCTCTACTTAGGAGAATATTTGGCGAAAGCTCACAATAGGAAATACAACTTAAAAAAATCTATTTTTCTTTTCCTGCAGAACAGGTCTCGAACCCAGGTCCACCGGTTTTTATGGCCTGCACTTTAGCCACCTGAGTAACAGGATGTGAGTACATTTTCTTTTTCAGTTTTAAGGCACAACCTTGTGGCTCAGGCAACAGACCAAGTAAAGCCCAAGGACTCAGGGGATTTAGGATCCAGTACTGAAGGAAAAAAAAGCAAAATAAAAAAATTTTTTAAATAAATCTGCCTATTTTAAATGATTACTGCCATCAATAAAAAGTTGTAGATCGCTCATATGTACAATTTGAGGAGTCAGGAGAGAAGTGTGCACTGTTGGAAACTGTCTCCACACTCTAAGCCACTGAACTCAACCTTCACCGCCCAGGTTTTCCTTCCACCCCTTCCACCCCTTTAGTTATGTTTGTTCTTATTTCTTTTTAAAAAAGGGTGAAAAATAGGAAGCATGAAAATTTTAAAGCTACGGGGGCACCCTATGAGAGTAGTGGTTTGGTCACTGCCTCCAGTCAGGTGCAGTCTACTTGGTATGAAAATGGACTGTGCTTCTTTGGAGGCGGGTGACCTAACCACTACTCCACCACCCCAAGGGCCTGGGCTCATGTCCTGGGACCAGGGAGAACAACCAAAATGAACAGCTAAATAAAATAAAGTGCTTTTTCCTCTTCTCTGTTCTTGCCTGCGTTTGCTCGCTTTCACTCCTGCCTGTGCCTTTCTTTTTTAAAAAAGAAAAAAAATTTAAGTGCCAAATCCTGGGGAGCTTTTGGGCGGGCAAGACCCCCCAGTATTGCTGTGGTGATGTTAATTTCTTAACTCTCTGTATCTGCTTTCTAATGTTCACCAAATGAGCAGGTGTTCACGGTGACAATGACACTGGATGGGAGCGCCCAGGTGGAGCAGCGGGTAAGTCAGGAGCGCAGGCCACACACCCCTGGGTTCGAGTCCCGAGTGAGGCGGGAAACAACCAGTGTGAACAAGTACATAAAAATAAATTTTTCTTCCTCCTCTCTCTTCCTGACTGCCTGCTCACCTTCATTCCTGCCTGTATCTTTCCTTTAAAAGAACAAAAAAAACTGGATGGATCAGATCAGAAGAAAAAGAGACACAGGCTCACAGGGTAACAATATTGTTAGAAGGATTTGTGAGGAAACCCAAGAGCGGGTCTTTGGGACAGAGAAGACGGTGACTATACGTGTGTCTACTGTCTGGCCTCTGCTGAGGTTACAGTGATGACGACGAAAACAAGTATCCCAGGCGTGCCCTGGTGGAGCAGTGGTTAGGTGAATCACCCCTGAAGGAGCGCAGGCCACATATCCCTGGATTCGAGTTGGGGGAGGAACAACCAGTGTGAAAAACCAGCTAAAAATTATAAAGATGCTTCCTTCTCTCTCTTTCTGCCTGTCTACGCACCTTCATTTCTGCCTGTACCTTTCCTTAAAAATAGACAAAAGAAGCCAAGTACCCTCTCTCCCCCACCCATAGCCCCAGCCCTCCACACTAGGGACCCCCCGGACCCCATACCTCTTCTCAAGGGGAGCAGCTTATTCTCCAAGACGTCCCTGGCATCGGTGCCCTCGTCCATCAGGTCCAGCTTGGTGATGACACCGATGGTCCGCAGGCCTGGAAGAGCCCAGAGGTCAAGGGCACATGAGGAAGCGGGGGTGGCAGGTTGGGGGCTATCCAGTTGGGCCCCCCACTTCCAGGTTATGCAACCTGTGACAAGTCCTAACATGACCTGCCTGGACCCCTGTGTCCTCCATGTCTGATGCAGACAGTAACAGCGCCATTCCCAGGGGACAGTAGAACCCAGCACCCGGAGGAAACTCAATGAAGCTGCTGTGGCGACGGCTGGCGAGTCGTCGGGGACACTCACTCGAACCTGAGCTGCTTACAAAGTTTCCCCATAACACGGGTCCCACGGCGATCGTTTCTCGGGCGACCTTTCATGCAATGGCCAAAGTTCCACTCGGGAACCTCCCGGTTGACCGCCCCCTCACCCCAGGGCCTGGGATGCAGACACTCCCTCCTAGCCAGGCTCACGGCTGCGGGTCAACCGTCCGGGCCTGTGTGGGTATGCGCGTGTGCGACATGGGACAGATGACGTTCTGGGCAGACCCAGGTGAAGGAGGCACTGAGGTGTGAAACCACAAGGTCCCCTGGGCCCTGCCTGCTCACATCTGCAGTAAGTGTGACCTGTCACCCTTCTGGATGTGAAAGGGATCGCAGTGCTAAGGCACAGGCCATGACAGTGATCCACACAGGTTTGAGATCCCGGGCCAGGGAAGGAGAGAAGGAAAAGAAAAGATCTCCCTTTGGGGCACCCTTAGGACTCAGCAGCTAAGGTACAGGCCAGGTAAAGCCCAAGGACTCAAGTTCAAGGGAAAAATTTTTATTTTAAAGTGGAGGAGAGAGGACATAGCTGCGATCAGCCACAGCTTATGTGGGGCAGGGAGGAGACAGGCAGAGTGGAGACAGGGGTGAGATGGGGCCTTCTTCTGGGGGCATCGACTGCCAGAGCATCCGGCCTCAGCAGAGCAGTTTGTGAAAAGCAGACATGATGCACCCTGATGGCCTAGTGGATAAGGCCATCGGACAGAGTCCGCATATAGGCCAAGGACCCGGGTTCAAGACCCAAAAACGGGGGGAGGGAACAACCATGATGAAGATATAAATAAAATACATGCTTCTTCCCCCTCTTTCTTCCTGCCTTCCTGTCCACCTTCATTCCTGGCTGGACCTTCACTTTAAAAAAGGAAAAAGGAAAGCAGACACAAGCCAATTGTCTTGGAAGGAAGTCACCCCGGGTTACACGTCTGTCCCTTATGGACATAGGACATATGGACATTACTAAAAAGTAAAAAATCAAGTGAGGTTATCCCGTGTTTTAAGAAGTGTGTATTTTTGTGGAAGAATAAACTCTGAAAGAATCAATTTTGCAGGTGCACCTGGGAGCAGTCTTACACACATCCCCAGGTCCTGGGTTTAAGATCCAGGGCTGGGGGAAACAACCAATGTGAACAACTAAAGAAAATTAATAAATACTTCTTCTCGTCTCTCTCCCTGCCTGTCTACCTACTGCCTTCATTCCTAACTGCACTCTTCCTTTAAAAAAAAAAAAAAAACACACTACATTTTACATAACAATGTCAACAAGAAACAATAAATTGTTAAAAAATAAATCAAATCAAATTTGCTGAGTAGTCACCAGTATGTCCACAGGGGAAGGCAGTCATCCCTTTTTTGGGTTCCTAGAAACACTTCACAAAGGCGACCTATTTCGGGGTGCTAATGAATACGGCCAATGGTAAGAATGAATGTCAGCAACCAAAGGCACTTGGCCGCATTCTCCCCAAGTTTACAACTGATCAACATCTTGTCACATGGGACCCAACTAAAGGGATAGGGAAGCTGTGGCAGGCTGGGGCGGGACCTCCTGGGAAAGCAGGTCAGGATGACCTTAGGAGGAAGTGGCATAGCCTATCTGCATGGGACAAACTCAGCGCTCCGCCCTGGACCTAAGCGACTGGAAGCGGCTTGGAAGAGATGTCAAATTTGCCACCAGTCACCCTTGCAGGTCTGACCCCGGCTGCAAACCAGGGAGCAGCAGTCATCATGGAGGCTGTGCCCCGCAGCTCCTCATTGGTCCCCAGCTCCCTCCAAACTACTCTGGAATTCAGACAGTCCAAGGCATTTTGTAAAATGTATTTCTTTTTACTCTTTTTTTCTGTTTTTCAAAGGAAAGGTGCAGGCAGGAATGAAGGTGAGCAGGTAGGCAGGAAGAGAGAAGAAGCAGCATTTTATTTTATTTGTATTTAGTTGCTCACAGTGATTGTTTGCCCGGCCCCAGATCTTTGGGATTTAAGTGCACTGTGCTCCTTCGGAGGCAGTTGATCTAACCGCTCCTCCACCGGGGCGCACCCAAAATGTACTTCAGTGTGTGTCAGAGTTTGCTAAGACCCCCCACACTGTGGGAATATACACTGTCTCCTTGCACAGCCCCCTGGGTCCCCAGTCTCCTTGCTCTCACCCCTCTGCCCGCCCCCCCATTAGTTCACTCTGCTCCAGCCACAGTGGCCCCCTCCCAGGTCAAAGAGCACCCTATTCTGTGGAATTTTCTGGTCTCTCAGTCATCCTCAATGGTGCCCACGTCCTTCTAGCACTTCTCACTCCCTGCAATGACCCCACCCACTTAGCTCCTTGGAGTTCCTCCCCCAGGGGAACACTGCTCCCCAGCAACCGGATCCCTGTCAATCCTGTCCCCTGCAGGATTCAAAGGACCACAGTGTCTGGCATGCCGGCAGGTGTTTGAGTAACATTTATGGAATAAATGACTAGTGGATACATTTGTGACATACTGGCCTCTGCTGAGCCTGGGACATGCGGCCCTCACTCCTCTGGAGGCCCCAGTTTGTACCATGAATTCGTCACTCTCCCCTGCCCGGCCTGGCCCCAAGCAGTGACAAAGACAGTTCCACTTGGCGCGTCCTGGTAGAATAGCAGTTTGGCAACTGCCTCCAGAAGAACCCAGCCCGTGTACATGCCGGGACCCGGGTTTGCATCCCTAGTCCAGTGGGGGTGGGGGGTGAGGGGGAGACAAACCAAGGTGGACAACTAAATAAAACGAAAATAATATGCTTTGCATCCTAGCGCCAGGAGGAAAGCAGGGGGATGACCAAGACAAACAAACAAATCAAATAAATAAATGCTTCTTCTGCATTTATTTAAGGTGCCTCCTTGCAAAGCCCCCTGGGGGAGGGGGAGGGGGTGGGGAGAGAGAGAGTGGGGAGAGAGAGAGAGATTGATTTCCAGTCCTCTCAAAGGCTGGACAGGTTGAATCTGTGTTCCCCTTTCAGAACAAGTCAGATCCTGGGGAGGCTACGTAACTCCCACAGGTAGAATTTGGACCCGCATCTGCGCCCAAGGAGAGATACTCTTCCTACACCCTGGACTAGCTTCCTGCACAGGAGAAGCATGGAGCAGCATGTCCAATGGGGGAGACCACCTGCCTGCTGCACACTGGGCCCCGCCTCTCCAGCTCTGAGGCCCCTTAGGGGAGGATGCACATTCCAGGAGGCCTCTCCCTCCGGGGTCACATGCCGAGGACCACACCCGGGACTCGCAATCAGAGGCACCTGGAGGAGGAAGGTGCTACCTGGGGCTTCCTGCTTACCTTGGGGGTCAACCTCCTTGGCCAGCTTGAGGGCATCGGAGTTGGCCAGGTCCATGTTGGCGGGAGTGACGGCCAGAATGAGGCTGCTCTCCCGGTTGATGAACTGCAGGATCATGTCCTTGATCTGATACTCGATGTCTGGGGGCTGGTCCCCCACGGGCACCTTGGTGATGCCCGGGAGATCGATAAGGGTCAGGTTCAACACTGGGAAGGAAAGCAGAGGTAGTCAGAGCCCCGGCCCATTTTCCTAAGGAGCGGGCGTTCAGGCATCCAGATATTTCCTGCTAGCTCAGACCTTTCAATTAATAACTTCCTTTCTAGGATCCTATCCTACAGACATCCTGCACCCATTCTACGTCAGAGACAGCTTATGGGCTTTTGGATTTTTTTTTTTTGGGGGGGTGGGGTTCATTCATTTTGAATTAATTCAACCACCCTATCCACCTACCTCCAGGTCCCGGGTCTCGAACCTGAGCCCTTGGGCTTTTCATGGCCTGCACCTTAGCCACCTGAGCTGCCTGAGTCACAAGGGTGTGCCTTGAGTCAAATTTTGGACACAAGGGCATGCCCTGGTGGTTCGGTTGCTGAGATGCTGGCTTGAAGACTATGTCAAACCCAAGAACTTGTGTTTAAGACCTGGGGCAGGGTGAGAAACCAAAATGAACAGATAAATAAATGTTTCCTAGTCCTCTTCCTTCCTTTCTTCAATGCTTCCTCCTCCTCTTGCTTCCTAACTTCTCTTAAAAACAAAACAAAACAAAACAAAAAAACACATTTTTTTTATATACAGAGTAAGGGTTCAAGTGTTATTAGTTTAGAAGATGAGTCCCATCACACTCTGGTGGCTCAGATGTTCACAGTTTAGGCAAAGTCCAAGAACCCGAGTTCGCGACCCGGTGCCAGGTCTCAAAACAAGGGGAAAACAAGCAGGATGAACAACTAACGAAATAGAGGCTTCTTCCTCCTTTCCTGCCGTCTGCCTTCATTTATGTCTCCCTTCCTTCCCCTTTAAAGAAATTTAAAAAATTTGAAGAACAAGAAATATATTTGCAATACTGGAGGGTGGAGCAGTTCTTTTGCTTTTTTGAGTTAGAGTCATGTGTAGGCATCATTCATTTTTACTTCTTTTAAAGGAAAGGTGCAGGTCGGAATGAAAGCAATTAGGCAAGCAGGCTTGAAGAGAAAGGAGGAAGAAGCATTTGTATTCATTTTTATTTATTGTTCATCTGGGTTGTTTCCCCAGGTTCTGGGACTCGAACCCGAGCCCTTGGGAAGTAAGCAGACTGCTGGCCAGAGGTAGCAAATATAACCGCTATTCCCCCAGGGCACATGCAATATCATTTATTTAAAAAGAAATGAATTTTTAAATTCAACACAAGGAACCCACTTATTGAGGAGTTAAGGTCTGCTGAATATTCCCCAAGTGCCATGGTCAGTCATCCATGCCTCTGTTATACATTGGCTATAAGCTGTTCCAATTAAATGAGGCAGAGTTGCTTCAGTTTTGGGTTTGGTTTTTTTTTTCTTTTTTTTTTTAAGGAAATGTGCAGGCAGGAATGAAGGTGAGTAGACAGGCAGGAAGAAACACTATATTTACTTAAATAGTTATTCATCTTGGTTGTTTTCACTGACCCTGGATCTTGAACCTGGGTCCTTGGGACAAACAGGAGCTGTGCTCTTGGCTGAAGGCAGCAGACCAATCTACTACTCCACCAGGGCACGCTGAGGCAGAGTTTTACAGTCAGGATATTTGGCAGAGAAGTTGGCTTTCTGGCTCCTCTCAAGGAACCAGAAGAGCTGGCTGCCTTGGGCTGGGGTCACTTGTAACCACAATCACTCAGAAGCCAACCGGCTGCAATTTGCCCCAGGCCCCACCACTCCCTTATATCCTTCTGGTGAGCTATGCTTTTTCCAGAACAGTCATCCATCTTTTTTATTTTTTCCCCTTGCCCCATGTCTAGAACCTGAGTCCTTGAGCCTTACATTTTGTCGACTTACTGCCTCAGTCCCAAAGGTGCACCCAAGATCTATTTCTCATACCACATTTCTATCAAAAGTGGGACGATGCATATCAAGAGGGCTGTAAAAAATGAAAAAGGAAGATGGTGTGAAAAAGGAAGACGGTGTGCTCTGGTGATTCAAGTGGCAGGCGTGTGGACCACATAAAGACCAAGGACCCAGATTTGAGACCGAATCAGGGTGAAAAACTAGTATGAACAACTAAATAAATAAAAAGATGTTTTTATCCTCTTCCTTCCTGCCTTCTTTTAAAATGCTTCTCTCTTCTCTTCTCTTCTCTTCTCTCTCACATCTTTACTTTTTTAACCATTATTTAGTTGTTCACACAGGTTGTTTCCCCCAGAACCAGGATTCAAACCCAGGGTATGTGGCCTGAGCTCTTTTGGAGGCAAATGACCTAACCACTGCTCCACCAAAGAGCACCACATTGCCTCTTAAAAAAAAGAACAACAAAAATAAACAGTAGTCATGCAGTTCACATATATCCCAAGGTCCCTAGTCCGAGACCAGGGATCAGGGAATCAGTCAGTGATGAACAACTGAATTAATTAAGTGCTTCTTCCTCCTCTCTCTTCCTGTCTGTCTACTCGCCTTCATCCCTGCCTGCAGCTTTCCTTTAAAAAAAAAGAAAAAGGAAGAATTATGTCATGCCCGCTCCCCACCCCAGTGTCCAGGCAGCTATGGTGAAGGCTATGAAAGCCATAGACCTGGGTTTGAGACCAGGGCCAGGGAAGTGGGAGGTGGGGAATAAAAGATAATTTACTGGGTGTACCTTGGCAGCCCAGTGGTTGAGTGCACCTGGGAGCACGTCACATACATCCCAAGGTCCTGGGTTCAAGACCTGAGCCGTGGGGATCAATGTAAAGAACTTAAAAAACAAAAAGTGCTTCTTTGGCCTCCTCTCTCTTCCTGCCCGCCTACTCGCCTTCATTCCTACCTGCACTTTCCTTCACAAAAATTAAAGTAAAACAAATGAAAAGATGAAATTTGCCAATCTGACAACCTGGAGGGAACTAGAAGGGATGATGCCAAGTGAAATAAGTCAGAAGGAGAAAGACAAAACGGGATGATCTCATTCACATGTAGAATATACGAAAGCTAAGCTAGGTGCACCCCGGTGGCTTAGCAGTTAAGTGTGCTGCCTCTGGCGGGTGCAGTCCACATACATCACAAGGACCTGGTATCGAGACCCGGGCTGGAGGGAACACCAAGATGAACAACTAACTAAAACTAAAGGAAGTGTTTCCTCGTCTCTCTTCCTGCCTGTCTGCTCACCTTCATTCCTGCCTGTGGGTTTCCTTCAAAACAAAAACTGAAAATAGCAACTTAAAAAAATGGGAGGGGGCAAAGGTGAGTGTGGTGGACTCCCCACCCCATGAGAGCCAGCTGCCCCTGCCCCACGCGGCCTACCATGTGGTGAGTATACCCGCAGGTTGATGGGAACGGGGGAGATGCCTTTGTTGGTCCCCGTGACCCTGTCGGTCTCGGCTTCAATCTCCTGTCGAACTTCATCGAAGTCTGTAAACTTCTTGGACTTGCAGTGCAAAAACTCGGCATATTCTGCAAGGGGAAGAAAGAAAGGTGCTCAGCATGAGAATGAGAAGCGGTCTCGTCGCAGGTGGGGGCAGATGGGCTTGGGGACGGACGCTCAGTCCAGCAGAGAGCGAAGATGCAGACGGTCACTTTGTGATAAGCGAGGGGACGCGCCTATAGACTGAGCCCGCTCTGCCGAGCTGCAGATTCCATAAGGAACAGCGCTGAGACCTCTTCCCCAGGGAGCACAGAACCCCTCCTGCAGCATTTTGCAAATCTGCATGTTGCAGATTTGTAGTTGACTCATAAGTCAAAAAAAATTGTTTTTAAAGGAATTCAATAGGTGGGGGTGAAGTGCTTCTCTTTGTGAAGAGAAGAGGAGGCAATATTGGCAGGCATCATTGGTGGATGAAGCTTTTGCTCTGGTTCTACCTGAGACTGGGCTCTGGGTCAGGATCTAGAACCTACTTCGCTACAGGTCATGGTCAAGAGACGCAGCCACTGTTCTCGTAAGATCTGATCTGCCCATGTGTTCTGGATAGTGAAATCCCCGCACGTATCTGTGGGACTCACTTGTTATTCTTCCTCGGGGGTCATGGCCTCAGCAAAGTCCCTCTCCCTGTCTCTCCTGGCTATTCAAGGGGGCCCCTCACCTAGACAAGAACCCTCCAGAAGAAGTGACTCGGGGCAGGGTCTTGGATGTAAGGACCTCTTCACACCTTGAACTGAGATGGCTGAGGGCTGCACTGATGAAGGGAAAGGAGTAAGTGACCGATGAGGCAGAGCTGGTCCCATAGAGCTAAAGAATCCAAAGCACAGATTCAGGATGAAGCAAGAATGAAAACGTTCCATGAAGGATGGAGGGGCCGAGACTAAAATGTTCACAGGGAAATTTCTTTCTTTCTTTCTTTTTTTTTTTTTAAGGAAAGGTGCAAGCAGGAATGAAGGCGAGTAGGCAGACAGGAAGAAAGAGGAGGGAGGAGCATTTTATTTTATTTTATTTTGACTGCTCACACTGGTTCCCACAGCCTACCCTCCCAATCCAGGGGTATGAGGAGTATGAGGTCTGCGCTCCTTCAGAGGCAACTGACCTAACCGCTGCTCCACCAGGAGGTGCCCAATTCCTTCACTTAGACAATGTCTACAATCTCAGTGTCAGTGTGGATGGGGGAACCCAGGTTCAGACATCACAGCTCCAGCAGTGATGTTACACAGAAGAGGCAAGTAAGTCTGTTAGTCAATAGGTCAAAGAATCGCACTGGCGTGGGGATGCTAAGACGAAAAAGAAAACTAGAAACAGCTTCGGTGTCCACCAGGAGGAGACCTGGGTACAGAAATCACATGCATCAGTGGCCCCAAGTGAAAGGGTGGAGAACCAGCCGGGACAGAGAAAGCAGGTCAGCCTAGAATCCCTGCCCGGGGGTCTAAGGAAGCAGGAAGACAGGAGCGCAAGGCGCGGCTCTACCCTTCACCAATTCTTAACAAACCACGGCCCACATGCAGCCTGGCTCATGGTGGCTGGGCCCTGTTGGGGTCCCATCAGCTCCTTATGGGCAAGCCTCTTTGTGGGTAGGCATCTCCATGATACCCCATCACAGACAAGGAAACCGAGGCTCAGAGAATTGCAACCACTTGGTCTGAGATCCCTGGTGGAACTGGGAACCAAATTTCAGCTCACTTGGCTCCAAATAGGGGCTGTTGAAGCACGTGGCCTTTGATGAGGCCCCCGGCAGGCTCCGGCCTCTCCAGACCTCTGCCACAGGGGCTGCGAGTCTCTGGGGGATGACATCACCAACTCCAGCTATGGGCACTGGCCACCTGGAAGCAGGGGCAATGAGGACACAGCCCAAAGCAGCCGGCATTACTACCCTGCCCCCACCAGCTGACCCAGTTTCCAAGGACAGTCATGCTGCAGCCCCACCATGGGGACAAGAGCAAACCCAGCCGCAATTCCTGCCACTAAAATGCCCCTATCCTATGGCACATGTTGGTTCTCTTCCAGCGTACGACCTTGGCTCAGTACCCACTTCCAGGAGGCAGGGATGGGAATGGGACCAGGAGCCAGCTCACTAGCCCTCTCCTCTGCAGACCTGTGCCCCACTCCAGGCCTGGTATCCCCCGTCCTCCTCCTTCAGGGCCTTCTGGCCACTCAGCACCCCCATCTGCCACCTGCCGCCTTCACAGGAATCCTGTGCTGGATTCCAGGGTTAATTCCAAGATGAGAAAGCTTGCACCAAGCCTGCCCTCTCCCCCCAAAACAAAACAAAATAGACCCTCTTAAAATTACACCTCACCTCTCCTCAGAACCTTCTATGGCTTCCACCTCACCCAGTCTTCTCCACATCCCACAGAGCCCTACAAAATTTCCTTCTCCCCAACTTTTCTAAGCTCAGCTCACCCTCCCCCAGTCACTAGCTTCTGCCCCAGGGCCTTTGCATGGGCTCTTCTCTTTGCCTGCAGACATCCTCAGACATCCCCTTCTCCCTGGGGCCTGCTCTGACCTGCACCTGAGATGACAAACATCCCCAGAGTCACCCCTTTCTCCTGCCTTATGA
Organism: Solenodon paradoxus; assembly: GCA_004363575.1. Classification (NCBI taxonomy): domain Eukaryota; kingdom Metazoa; phylum Chordata; class Mammalia; order Eulipotyphla; family Solenodontidae; genus Solenodon; species Solenodon paradoxus. The sequence goes on from RJWH01004625.1 coordinate 35,591, forward strand.
TCTTCCCACCTCGAACATCCTCTCCCTTGGCATCTGTGTCTTCTCTGCTGCTCCACCTACGGGTCGACCCACATCAAGTCTCCCTTCCTCAGGGGCACAGATAACAAAGCCAGTTCCACCGGTCCTGGGTCCCTGACAACCCCCACCACCCCAGAGTCAGGTGATGTCCCTGGGAGGAAGGTGTGTGATCAGGACCCGGGGGCAGGACACTCAGAAGGTCCCCAATCAGAGCCTGTGCGCCTCAGGAAAAAATGAATAAACCAGGTCCTCACCCCCCAGCCCACCTTCCTGTCTATACCCTAACTATGGGGTCAGGAAGGCCCGGCAGTTTTTTCCAGAAGGAGGTTCTGCCTTCTCCCCAGAATACACTCCTGACCTTTTTCAGGCCTTAGTCTAAATACCCAGCCTTGGGGAGGTCTCCTGAATTCTGGAGCTGCCACACCTCCTTCACGCCACTGCACATGTGCTGGGTGACCCTCCCCACTGCAGCCAGAGACCCAAGGGAGCAGGGACATCATGCCAGGCACCGCTGTCCGGGGCACGGTACCCAGCGCTGCTTAATAAACCTGGATCGGGGAGCTGGCAGAGTTCCACGGCAACCCGCTCCCAAAGGCTGCAGAGGATTGTGAAACCGCTCAGGTTCTGCCAAGTCAGCCCAGCCCCTCAGGGGGGTCTGGAGAGGGCGCGGCAGGCACCTTGTGACTCTGGAAGGCGACAGGAAGAAGAGAGGGAGTGGGCGCTCCTGGCGCACCCAGCTGGCTGTCCGGCCTGGCTGGCTCTGTACCAGGAGGAAGGGCCTGGGGCTTTGACACACTTGGGTGGCCTGAGAAGGAAGAAGACGACTCTGATGAGACAAGTTGTGAACCTCTGTCTCAGGACACCCTGTCACTGGGCGGCGTGACACTGATTCCTCTCTCTTTCTCTACACACACACACACACACACACACACACACACACACACACTCTCTCTCTCTCTCTCTCTCTCACTTTTCTATTTTTTTCCCCCCAAAGGAAAGCTGCAGGCAGGAATGAAGGCAAGCAAGCAGGCATAGGGAGGAGGAGGAAACATTTTACTGATTTTATTTAGTTGTTTATCTTTGGTTTTCATCCCAGCTCCGGGTCTTGAACCCAGGTCCTTGGGATGTACTTGGCCTGCACTCTGCCAAAGGCAGCTGACCAAACTGCTACTCTGCCAGAAAGTACCTTTATATATATTTAAAAAAAAAAAAATCTATATCTCTCTCTCTCCACACACACATATATACGTACGTGTGTGTGTGCGCACACAGAATTTTTAAGGAAATGACAGTGTGTGGACAGGCCAGAAGAGAGGAGGAAGTGCTTCATGTTTCTGTATTTAGTTGTTCATCTTGATTGTTTGCTGCCACCCCGGTATCAAACCTGGGCCCTTAGAATGTGTGTGGCCTATGTCCAGTGGCGTTAACAACAGGCCGCCAGAGGCGCCAACGCTGTGATTTCTAATAGGAAATCCTTCCTGTCACAGAGCTCCTAAAACCCTTGGAATTTTTCAAGTGTTAAGAGAACAAGGGTGTCTCAATATATTCTTACAAAGCCCATTCAAGCAGCCCGGAATTTAAGTGAACGAGGCACAGAAGTACAGAATGATGGGGTGGCCTGTTACAAAGAATTAGGTGTCCAGGACCTACCCACAGGGATGCCCTTGGTGCTAAACAACCAACCCCACCTTGGGCACCACCCCAGACCCTTTGAAAGGCTGTCTTTGGGAGATGAGAGAAGTGCTTCTTCCTCCTTTCCCTGCGTGCCTGCTCCCCTTCATTTCTGCCTGCACCTTGCCTTTAAAAAAAAAAAAATTCAGTGTGCCCTGCTAGAGTAGTGGTTAATTCGCTGCTTCTGAAGGAGTACGGGCCACATTCATCCCAAGGACACAGGCTGGCGTCCCGGGTCTTGAGAAACAACCAATGTGAACTAAAGAAAAATGTAAAATAAAGTGCTTTTTCTGCCTCTTGCTTGCCTCTGCTCGCCTGCATTCCTGCCTGCAACTTGGTCTTAAATAAAGCTTAAGTAAAAGTTCTGCCCAGAGGCAGAACGAAGGGGCTGAGCTGAGGAAGCAGAGGGAGACAGGAGATGGCTTCGGCCAAGGACCAGAGGAGAGGAGGTCTCGGCGTTCAGCAGAACCCACCAGGGCTGTGAAGCCTCGAGGAGGAGGCCGAGGCCAAGCCAACCCTTCTCTGGCCCCTGTGAGCATGGTGAGGCCAAGGTCAGGCTGGAGGGAGGAGCAGCACAGTCCACCAAGAAGAGACCCCGCACCCAGGGTATACAAGGCCCAGGGTTGCTTTCCAGCGCAGTGCAAGGCACACTCATGAGTCCCCACACTTCCTGGTGGCTGTGGGCTTTGGGCATCTTCAAATGAAGCCAGTGAAAGAGAATGGCTCCTGAGCTTGGCCTGGACCAGGAGGAGCCAGCATCCCCGCAACAGGAGGTGCCAGCACTGCCACCCCATTTTACAGATGAGATGCCCCAGGCAGCAGGGGGAAGCCACTCCTGGAGGCCTCGGCCAGTATGTGATGGCAGCCGGGCTGTGAAGTCCTGTCCCTGAGTCAATAGGACAAAAGTCCAGTTTCTAAGAGCCAGGCAGCCCCATGAAGCCCCTAGAGAGTCCCTCTCACAGCCAGCAATCCTGAACACCCCTCTCCTGTGTGTAGGGTGACCCACACGCCACGGCCTTCCCCAGACCAGGGTGCTGCTGCTGGGATGGGCACTTGGATTGCCCCTTGAGCCCACCCTAGTCTGCCTTGCGCCCCCATGCACCGCCCTGGTCCAGACCCATGGCCTCTGGCCAGGTGCCCGGCTAAGTGGGCTCCTCGCCTGCACACACGACCCTGCGCAGCCCAGGTGGCATGCAGGCCCCAGTGCCTGAATCCCTCAGCACTGCGCCAGGCCCCACCACAGACAGACACACACACCACACCACACGCCAACGTACGGACACACACACAGACACGCAGCCCACGTCCAGAAAGATACACAGACACATACCACACCAAGATGCACATACACATAAATACACCACGCCCAGACACACACATAGACACACACACATCACACTCAGACACGCCACACACAGAACCACTCAGACACACCACACACACACACATCATATAGAAACATACGCATACACACACCACAGACAGACACACAGACACACACCTGCCCCTGCTAGAATGTTCGCACTGGGCCCCTGGTCCGCAGGTGCTCCAATGTCCAATATACTCTCCCCAAATTCTCTGCGCTTCCCCTGCTCAGTCCCATCACAGCAAACTGGTGTCTGCAACCCCCACCAGCCTGGGGCCCCCCTGGTGTCCACAGAGGCCCAGCAGCGGGCGTGAATGATCACTCAGGGTATAAGGAACTGGGAACACTGTGATCAGGTGCGGAGGGGCACAGCAGGGCTGCCTCTGTGACCGCTCCCCCCAGCCCAACAGGACCCGACTCTATCTCCATCTGCATCCTGTCCCTCTCTGCCCCAGGGTCCCTGTGCCCATGCCCCTGACCTTGTCCCTGATGCTCCACCAGCAGCCACATCTCAGCCTAAGGCTATGCTCCCCAGAGTGAGTTTAAGGCTGGGCAGTAAAGTGACCCTCACGGGTACCCTCAGACGAGCGACTTCAACTCTGAAGCCTCAGGTGTCTCCTCTGTACGTGCGACGACAGGTAGAGGGATTTCCGCATCCATCTGAGTGAAGCACCGCACAGATGTGCAGCCTCGGAGACCCACAAGCTGTCATGTGCTCCTCCCCTCTCACCACAAAGGAATTTCACATCCTCCCACAGGCCACTCCCTGCTAGGAAGGCACATTTCCCCTTCACCGACAAACCACAAAGCACCTGTTCAACTTCAGTGTCAACCTCACTCCCTCTGAGAAGCCCTGTGACATCTCTCCCTCCCCCACAGCACAACCCCCATTTGGGGAAGGCAGGACGCGCCGTCTCCCTCCTGGTCTCACCCCGGGTCTCCCGCTGCTGACCCTAACACTCATGGGAAGGCCACAAGGGAGCAGCCCTGGTCCTGCTCACTACCTGGCCGCAGTCCAGAACCAGCTTATGGCGCACAGGGCGCGCTCAGTAGACCAGGACTGGGTGATGGCTACTGTGAGGTGATGGGGGACCCCCTCCCACCATGACATGGCCGGTGACCGTCCAGGGTCATACTCCAGCCTGACCTGTTCTCCCGGCAAACTGTTCCAGCCAGCAGGCCAGACATGGTCTAGGGGCTGTGTGTGTATTGGATTAGGTGGTCTTCAAGGCAACCGACAAAGAGGTACTATTATTATCTTAGCTGTCCAGACAGGAAACGCAGCAGCGAGCCACTGACCCTCCCAGGGGACCGAGAGCCAGGATCCCAACTCAGACAGTTCTGGCTCCCCCCAGTTAAGACCTCGGGCGCAGTGCACATCCATTCCACCCACCCAGGTTCAAGACCCAGGGCGGGGGAGAACCACCAAGATGAACAACTAAATACTTGCTCCTACTCTCTCTTCCTGCCTGCACCTTTCCTTTAAAAAAAAAAATAATAATAATAATGCAGCTTCTCACCCGTCCTCCCACCAACCTGACAACTGATAAGTAGAAAGCAGAAAGCTATTGTACCAAGTTCTAGGATGACTCCTGACACCCCCGGCTCAGCCGCGAGCCGTCCTGGCAGTTGATTGGACACTTGAATCCAGAGGGGGCAGCCCATTGGATGGCCCGTAGCCTATGAGATGGCAGAACTGACAAAGAGACGGGACTTGGCCAACCGGATACCGCTGCTCCTAAGAGCCAAGTCCCTCGGTAAGGTTGGGCGGAGTCAGAAGATGTAAAATAAGCAAGAGGTCGGGGCGGGAGGAGTTTGCCTGAGTTTTAAGGGGGAGCCTTAGAGGACAGGGCTAAGACTCAGTGTCCTGTTAGATAAAATGGGTGTGTATGAGCTGTCCAACCAGAGCTGATATTCCAGTTCGGTGGAAAAGCAGTGAGGAGAATCTTGGGCTCTCAGCTCCCCTTCCCCACTTCCATCCTTTGCCCTTAAATGCCTCCCAAGAAGGCCCAATGGATTCAAGCCCAGAGATGAGCTCAGGGCACTCCAAACTTGTGTGGGAAGAACAGAAATAAAAACGGAGGTTGCCAAGGGGCAGGCAGAGCATGAGGGCCACTCATCAATGGGCTGGATCTCTCCCAAAAGTCTATGTCAAGATTGAAAAAAAAGATGCGCCCTGGTGGAGTAGCGGTTGGGTTAATCGCCTCCAAAGGAGCGCAGGCCACATACCCCTGGGTTCAACTCCCAGGTTCGGGTGTTGGAATAACAATGTGAACCACTAAATAAAAATAAAATAAAGATGCTTCTTCCCCCTCTCTCTTCCTTCCTGCCTGCACATTTCCTTTACAATAAAAACCATGAAGACAGGACAACACAAGGGAGTGTAATGGGAGAGGGGTGGGGGTCAAAGCAGCTGTAAAACCAGCCAGGTAAGAAATCTGCGGGGCAAGTGAAGATGGACTGGGCATTAGAGAGGGTCCAGGAGTGATTACTTTTCTTGGGTGTGGGTCTGTGACTGCAGGAGGGTGTCCTTATTGCAAAGGAAAGTGCCAAGAAGCATTTTGGGTCAACATGTCACAACGACATCTACTGATTTTGAAAGCATTCTGCAAAAAGGTATTATCCACCGTATAGCAAGCAAATGTGGCACCCAGCGACCGGGTCACACTTGGGGACACGCAGAGTGGCGTGTTCAAGGAACTGCTCCTCAACTTCTCACGTGGAAAATGTGAATTCAAATCCAAACTGATCTCTGGGACCCACAACTCCGCCATCAGCCCCCCTGTTTTGCAGGTCACCGTGTCCGTGTTCATTTCCTGCCAAAGCCTTTGCCCCATCATACCTGTTTTGGAGAAGATGAGCTGCAGAATGAGAGGCCGCCTGGTGACGATTCCCGAACCGCGGGGAAGGAAGTCCCTGTGGGAGGGGAAAGGGACAGCAATTACTCACGCAGTCAGGAAGTGTGACCACATGTCCTGGACCAAACATGAGTGACCTTAGCAAAGACAACAACCAACCTAGCCCGGCACTGGGAAAGACTCTGGCCTGGGAGGGCCCTGAGGCCACCAGGGAGCGGGTGGTGGGGAGGAGAAGGCTGGGAGATTGCAGGGCAGCGACAAACAGAACAGGTTTCCTCAGCCTGCGCCCCAGCCCGAGCATGCTCAAAGGGTCCTTTCCTTGACAAATATTTGGACAATCTCCCCCATGCCCCAAAGACATCAGTGCCTTTGCTACGAGTGTTTTATATAAACATAACCCCAGATGTCTGATACTAAGACCACATCAAAGGAAAGTAGGTGCTGACAAGCTACGATGTTTTTCATGTCCAGAAAAGACCAATCAGTAGAGGCAGGAAGTGAACTGACTGGTGGTTGCTCAAGGGTGGGAAACAGAGAGGAGGGCGCTTTCTGGGGGTGATGGGAAAGTTCTAGAACTGAATGGTGGTGATGTTTATAGTTGATTTACTACAAATCTAAGGAATGGGTGCCTAAGGAATGGGTGAATTTCCTAATAGGTAAATGATCCTTCAATAAAGATATTTTATAACGTGTGTGCAAACACACACATTCTTTGCCACATTATTTACAAGAGCCAAGAACACACACACACACAGGAATACTACTTGCTATTTAAAAAGATGAAATCCTGCCATTGGCAATAGCATGGATAGACCTAGAAGGAATTACTCTTAGTGTGATAAATCAGAAAGATGAAGACAGACAATGCATGATTTCATGCCTATGTGGAACAGAGAGATCAAACAAGCATAGGAACCAAAGCCAACAAAAATAAACATTTAGTCTATAGAATCAAATGAGTGGTGGTCAGAAGGGAAGGAGGGGGGCATGCAAATCAGGTAAAAGGGGTTAATTACATGCTGAAGGAAAGTTGGAATGTGGGGGATGAACTTAATACACTATATCCACATGGTGATTTACAAGGATGCCCACCTCATCTGCATGTTACGATGCAATGTTCCTTCAATCAAATAAAATAAACAGAGGCCGCGGGGAAATGAGCTGTTAAAAGACCCCTCTTGGTGCGTCCTGGTGGAACAGCAGTTGGGTGCAGTCTACATACATCTCAAGGTCCCAGGTTCTAGGCCAGGGAAACACTCAAGATGAACAATTAAATAAAGTGCTTCTCCCTCCGTTCTCTTCCTGCCTGCCTGCACCTTTCTTCAAAAACAAACAACAACAACAACAAAAACCTTCTGGCTGCTGAAAGTATAAGAGAGAAGCCCACAGGGGTTGTCACTGGCAATCAATGACAGAGGAGGGACTGGGGTGGCAGCAACACACACTGGACCAAACCAAGGGTGTAGGAGACAGAGCCACCTCTGGGGGACAGAGAGGAAGGAGAACCATGGAGGACAGGAGGGACACACTTGAGACCCAGAGGGTGGCAAAATTGGCAAGGTCGGTCCCTCACACTTCAGGAGTCACATTCTTGATGATGATGAGGCTGTGGGTCACCCCGCTTCCCACAATGCAACACTGAGCGTACGCCTCGGTTCCCATTCAGCAGATCAGGAGACTGAGGCTCAAGGGCATGTGCCTGGTCAAGGTCACATGCTCCTTTGGTCAAGCAAAAACTCCTGCCTACCGAGCTTGTCGGAGTACTGAGAACAGTAGCACTGACATTCTTTTTTTTAAGTTTAAAGGAAAGGTGTAGGCAGAAATAAAGGTGAGTAGACAGGCAGGCAGGAAGAGGGAGAAGGAAAAAGCATTTATTTATTTTATTTAGTGGTTGATCTTGCATGTTCTCCTGGCTCCAGGATGCAAGCCCTGGTCCTTGGGATGGTACGAGGACAGTGCTCAGCTGTAGGCAGTAGACCTAACCACTACACCACCAGGGGGCGCCCACTGCTAACATTCTGATGGGACCACACAACATGGGGGTCAAGGACTCAGGTGCAGAGAAGGTCAGGAAGGTCTCTCAGAGAAGAGGGAATTTACCAAGACCAGCTGCCTGGTGGAGGGGCAGAAGGCAGGAGTGGGGAAGAGCATGGGACCACCTGCAGGTCACCAGTCCCCCAAATCAAGCTCTTTACTAAGATCCTCCCTAAAGGGGGCATCTCAGTGTATCTGGGAAAGCAAGAGCCCTCACAGTGGCCACCAGCACTTGCGGAGACACAGGGAGCCTGCTGGGGGCTGCTAACCTTCTAAGCACCACACATGACCTTAGCCTCAGCCACCTAAATCACAGAAGGGACCTGGGAGGTAGGGACAGGACGCACCACCCAAGTCAAGAATCTCAGCATCTTGAAAACCCCAGGCGCCCACCCTGCCTCTTGAATGTGTGTGGAAAGTGTTCAATGACAGGAGATCCTCCTAAGTGGCGTGAGTGGGAACCCAGCGTCCTGTGACTGGGCTGATCCCACTGTGCAGATGGGCCACACCGTCTGTTCAACCAGCCCCGAGGGACGGGGTCCCTGGGGGCTTCCGGCGCAGGGCCATTCAGAATCCAGCTGTTCTGAACTTTCTCCCACATCTCTTTCACAGAGAAGGGCCCTTGCTTCTCTGAGTCAGGGGGTGGACTTGAACTTGAACTGGCAGAACTAGTCTCTGGTGATAGAATCGGGGCACGTGCTTCCCTCTTCAGCAACAGATAGGAAGGGGCACAAGGGACCTTTCTGGGATGATGACAATGTTCGAGACGTACATCTACCAGCGGCTCCCTACACACACGCATTTATTTAAACATCAAGATGTCCACTCGCTTGTGGGGCGATTTACCGACAAGACCTGAAATCTCAGTAAGAAGATCACAAGCAGAGACGATTCCAGGAAGTCACGCTGGAAGACTCAGATGCAAATGCACAGAGTGACACCCTATGGCCCCATTCAAATGTGTTGCTTGTGGCACGTGCAGGTGGCCTAGTGGTTTAGCACCCCGAGCGCAGTCCACATCCATTCCCAAGGTCTCTGGTTCGAGACTCAGGGTAGGGACAACAAGATGGACAATTAAATGAAACAAATAAGTGCTTCTTCTTCCTCTCTCTTCCTGCCTTCCTGCCTACTCACCTACATGCCTGCCCTGTACCCTTCCTTTAAAAAAAAAAAAAAAAGTCCCTGTTCCAAAAGGTTAAGCTGCAGACTACGCAAACCCCAAGGACCCAGGTTCAAGACCCGAGGCCAAGGGCTCATCATCATCATCATCATCATAAAACAAACCGCGCAGGGAACCGGTACCATATCTCACTAGTTTTCAGCGAGTAGAGCGCAGATCTAAGGAACTTGAATGTACATCAGAGACCAATTAAATAAATGGTCTATATGACCCACAATGTAGCCGCAAAAAAAAAAAACAAAAACAAAGGGAGATTTTTATCTCCTGACAGTGAACTTCCTTCTTGGTTGTACTAATCGGAAAAAGGTGCCCCAAAATGTCTGTGTTTTATGTCTGAAGAAAATTTTTAAAAAAAAGGCAACAAACCAGAGACCCGGGAGGCGGAGGCCTGTTGGGAGGGGAAGAACACTTCTAAATTCCTGTGAATCTTGCATCAGCTGCGTGGATGAATGGACAGGATGCCTTGACCACAAAAAAAAAAAAAAAAAGTAGCAAACAGTGGTCAAGAGCTCTCAGATGCCAAGCAAGGAGTTGAGAATTTTCTGTGGATTTAACCCATTTCTCCAAGACAAGAGCCAAAGAATGACACCTGGTGAAGTAGTAGTTGAGTCTGCTGCCTCCGGCCAAGTAGAATCCACATACATCCCAAAGACTTGGGTTCAAAACCTGGGGATGGTGGTGTGGGGGTGGGACAATCAAGATTAACAATGAAATAAAATAAAGTGCTTCTTCCTCCTCTCTCTTCAGCCTGCCTGTCTACTTGCCTTCAGTCCTGCCTGTATCTTTCCTTAAAAAAAAAACCCCAAAAACAAGATATCACCTTTCACCTGAGAAAATGGCAATTTTTCCAAAGTCTGGAAAAATGTTGATGAGGATGTGGAGATAAGGGAACACTTTTCACACTGTTGGTGCGAGTGCAAATCAGTGCAACCCTTTTGGAAAACAGTATGGAGATTCCTCAAATAGTTGAAGATGAAAATCCCATAGGATCTCGTCATTCCACTTCTGGGTGTCTATCCAAAAGATACAAAATCACTCATCTGCAGAGAAGTATGCACCCCTGTGTTTACTGTAGCCATATTCACAATAGCTAAGAACTAGAAATCACGTAAGTTCCCAAGATCAGATGAAGGGATCAAGATGTGGTCAATATACACAATGGAATATTATACAGCCCTTAGAAGAGATGAAACCCTGTCATTTCAAATTTCAATCAACATGGATGGATCTAGAGAGGATGATGCTCAGTGAAACAAGTCAAAAGAAGAGAGAGAGAGACCAGATGACCTCACTCCTAGGTGGACTGTGAAGAGACAAAACAAAGGAACAGATGAAACATAACCAACTCTGAAACATCTGCAGAAGAAATGAGGAAACCGATAGGGAACGGGATGGGGTGGGGAAGTGGTGGCGGAGCCCACTGGACAGTGGGGAAGACACTTGGTGATGTGGAGGAGGGCAGAGTGTGTGGACAAATACCTGAGGAATGGGGAACCTGTACATACAGAGAACCTCCACATATGAGGGTGTAACATCAAAGTTACTGCAATAAAAATAAATAAAGCACACACTGGTGGAATAGTGGTTACATTAACTGCCTCCAAAGAAACACAGGCCACATGCCCCCGGGTTCAAGTCTCTGGTCTGGGGAGGAAACGACCAGTGTGTACAACTAAATAGAAATAAAATAAAGACGCTTCTTCCTCCTCTCTTCCTGCCTGCCATTCTACTAGGCTTCATTTCCTGCCCGCACCTTTCTTTAAAGAAGACGAGATGGGTCTGGGTGCTCCATATAAGGACACAGTTAAGCTCAAAGGGTTGACATCAGCCCAAGAGCCCCCGGCATCAGGAAAGGCAGGAGCATGAACTGAAATCGAAATCCACGGGGCCTGTGTCTCAAATCACACACATCACCCAACCTTGGGTGACATGGAAGCTACCGCCGTTACCTGGGCCAGGATCAGATCATCACTACTGGTGCAGCGTGTCTGGGTGTATCTGGAGGGGTGGCGGGGGGGAGAGGGTGGTAGCAGGCCGGTGAGCACCACGGGGACATCACAAACCCAGGACAATGAGTCTCAGAACATGAGGGCCTACGTGATGCCCCAAAGGACCCCAAGATCTCCGGGCACACGCAGGAGAAGGCATCACTCTGGGGCTGGGATGCAGTGCGAGCAGAAGGGAGCAGGAGCTGAAGGTCCAGTCTGCGCAGGCGCGGGCGGGGGTCGGGCATGGGACCTCACATGCCGCGCAGGAGTCCGGGATTTGTCAATTTCCCACAGCTTCTGAGCTGCCGCGTGGAAATGGCCATGGCACCCACCCTCACCCCAGACGGTCCCTTCCCTGAAAGCTCCGCCGGGCTGGAAGAGGATGCTGACAAAAGGGTTTCCTGCGACAGGGCAGCAGGCGCACCCCCTCACCCCAGGGATGGAAGGAAACCACTTCCCAAACAGCTCTGCCTGGAACGCTGACTGTCCACGTATCAGTCAGCGACTTTCAAGCCTTGATCATCGGCTTCCTCCTCCCTGACCCCACCCAAGTTCCACGGGTCATCGAGCCTCTCCCCGTGACTCAAAGTGACCACCTACTCCCTTTCCCTTGCGGCTACCAGAGCCACCGGCACCCAGGCGACCCTGTAGGCTGTGTGACCTTGGGCTGACTTCCCACGACTCTGATCTGGGTTTCCTGGCTGCAAAGATGGTGATTCCATCCATCCTGGGAGGACAGTACAGATATCCCAGTCCCGCCTGGGCTCTGGCTCAAAATGACACTTCCCTAAGGAGAGTTCTCCCACCCTCACCCCCAGCTCCAACCCCACCCCCAGCGCCCTCTGTAGTGCTGACGCTCTATTTCTTGCTTACTTCAGTCTGCCCCTCCAGCCTGTCAGCGTCCCAGGACAGGATCCCGGGTGTAGTCTGCTCCCTGGCACACAGTAGGTGCTCATTAAGTGTTGCTGAATAAGCCTGCTCAGTGCAAAGCCCAGCCTGACCCTGTGATCTGTGTGGCCCGGGGCAGATCTCTGCCCTCTCTGGTGACCGATCTGGGCCACCCACTGTGCAGGGCTTGATCTCATTTTCTGAGCTCCAAGTTAGGTCACCTTTCCCTGGACTCTGGGGAGGAAGCAGGAGTAGCAGGAGGAGCAGGAGGGAAGGGCGCATCGCAGGAGGTAAAACCAGGTGGATCAGAAGCCCAGGCTGTTTGTTTAGTCTGTGGAACAGCATACACCCCACCCTGGCAGGAACCCTTTGATTTCCAGCCTCCAAGAGGGTGGGGACACCTGCCTGTGGGGTCAACGGAGGCCTTTCCACGTGAGGGAAAACAAACAGATGAGCCAGGGAAGGATCAGTCAGATGAGCCAGAGCTGGTAAGGGCCCAGTCACCCCTAATCTGAGCAGCCTGGCAGCCCGCAACCACCCAACGCCCCGGACCAGGATCCTGTCCTCATCACCATATCTTAAAGGGGTCACGTCATGTTCAGTGTGACTGTGAGGCCTCAGGACAATGCCAGCCCCAGGAAGAGCCCCTCAGCAGAATTCTTCCATCCCAGGGCCCCCCAAAACATGTCTTGCTCTCTTGGACTCCTGCCAAGAGCACATCCAGGGAGCACTAATCAGCTGCCCAGTCCAGCCACATCTCAGCAAAGCCGAAGGAATACCTTCAGGGCCAATGCTCCCATTTCATAGACGGGTAGACTCGGGCTCTGTCCAGCCAGGACGGGAACAAGCCGGGATACCCACGAGGGGCAGTCCCCAGGCACTCTGCCCCTCTCAAGGGCCCTCCCTCCGTGGTTTTGCTAGAACAGAAGTACAACTCATCCCCAGACTCTGGGAACCTCAACATCCAGTCCCTGCCCCCACCCTTCACCCTGGTCCCTCATCAGCAACCCCTCGATGCCACCCAACAGCAATCCCCAGTCCTCTGGAGTCCAGACAGCACTGCGTCCATAGGCAGGTGCCACTGAGTGCTCGTGATCACCCCAAGAAACTTGGGGCTCCTCAAGCCCCTCAGCCCCAACTACGCCCAGCAGCAAGTCCTGTTGGCTCCAAGGAGCCCCTTTCACTCCACATCCAAGGCCACGGCCCAGCCCATCGGCATCTGCCTGGACCAGCGCAGCGGCTGCCTTGCAGGCTGCCCTTCCTCATCCACACTGATTGCCCCAAAGTAGCCACAGGGTGCCTCGAGGTGTCCCACCTCGCTCAGGGTGAAAGCCCAAGTCCTTCAGCGGCTCACAAGCCCCTGTGCAATCTGCCCATCCCTCCCTGCTGGCAGCTTTTCTGCGTCTCTCTGTCTCTCTCCCATGGCTCCTGTCACACTGGCCTGCTCTGTGTGTCCCAAACACATCTGGCAGGGTCTGGACCCCGGGTCTTTGCACAGCTGTTCCTGGCCAAATGGTCTCCCCCTGTAAGCCCGCATAGGAAGCAGCCCCGCTCTGTCACACACCATCCTGCTCAAGACTCAACCCCATTCAGAGCTGGCATCTTCCAGTTCACTGATGTCCACTTGATGGGGATCTGTCCCTTCTCTCCCTCCCACCCACCCACCAGTATGGCGGCCGCACAGGCTCCAGGGCCCCCGTCTGACGCTTTCCTGGGTGTCTCACCTGCTCCCAACAGAGCTATGCAGAGGACAGGTCCCAATGCTTGTGGGATGAAGGACCTAACCTGTCATTTTACAGATGAGCAAACTGAGACTCAGGCAGGGCTGGTGCCAGCCTGTCTCACAGGACGCCACCCTTCACAAATGCCTCCCTGCTCAGGAATCCCTGCAGCTCCCAGACAGAGACCCGCCCTTGGCACCCAGCTGAGTGTCACCTACTCAAAGGTCTCAAGCAGGAAGTGATCCTACACTCAGGGACTCAGACTCCAGCTGGAATTCACGTTCTGTCATTCCTTTCCTGGACAAGCAGGGCAAGTCAGGTCACCAGTTTGTGCCCCAGCTGCCTCATCTGTTAAACGGGGGTAGCTGGAAGGGTTTACAAGATTCTTAGGCAGGTACCCCAAAGACAACACTGGCCCCACACATTCAGTCAAACTTAACACAAGTCAGAGACTATGTCCTTCCTCTCCTCCAAAGTACTCCCTGTGGCCTCTAAGGCCCTGTCACCTCCCTGCCCGCTCTTCTGCCTGCCCTCCCTCTAGCCACAGTGGTGGCCAAGGTACAGCAAGGAGGCCACACCTATTTCCTGCCACAGGGTCTTTGCACATGCTGACCCTGCCTAAAATAACCATCCCCTCAGCCTTTCCACAATCCCACCTTCTTCTGGTCACATAGGACCCAACTCAGATGTCACCTCCAAGTGGCTTGAGTGTCCCCTCCAGTTCCCGTCACCCTAGTTTCCACATTCTTGGTGGGTTTGTAAGGACAGCCTCTTCCTGTAGCAGAGCTGTGCAAAGTGAGATCCAGAAGCCACCTAAATGTCCTCGTCAGGTGTGGAAAGCGAAGTGTGAGGCACAGAAGAGACTGTTCTTGCGTTTCCCGCCTGGGTGAGGACACGCCTTGAGGCGACAGCAAGCCCTACAGAGGCCAGCTGAGGAGGGCGCACAGACAACCTTCAGACCTATAACCTCCACGTGATGTGCACTTCCGTCTTTTCGGACTTCTACAATCAGATGTTTATTTTCTAACCTTCAAATTGTGCCAAGAATCCTCAGAGAGAGTTCGGCTGAGCAGTATTTCTTGGGATTTTTTTCCCTTCATGGGTCCTGGGTCTTGAACCCGGGTCCCTGGGCTTCACATAGCTGGCACCTTAGCCCCAAGCCACAGGGGTGCGCCCCATGTGGGGGCCGGTGCTTCCCTCTCCGTCTCTTGGGGGGCTCCTCAGTGTCCTCCTCACTGCTCCTGGGGCGGCACGTGGCCCAAGTCACAGGACAGGACCTGCCACATGCCAGCTGTGTCATCTCGGCGGTAAAAGCAGTCACATCCTGAGCCCGGTGGCCTTATCTGTAAAATGGGGTGTGGTGTGGACAGGAGGTGACAGTTCAAGTACCAGGGAGGTAGGGAACACTCGCCACTGTGACCCTGCTGGCCCTGGATGGTGGCCGCCACGTGTGGATTCCCAGCTCTGTGACTGTCACCACCTAGAGGGGCTCCGGGAACCCACAGGCCCAAATACATGGAAAGGCCAGCCAGGCGGTGCCTCACCCCTTTCAAGGGTTCCAGAACCTTCCTCCCTGCCAGCTACTCCCTTCAGCAGGAGAGCGGGCAGTGGCTTTTAGGCACAAATTCCTCCCCCAGAGCTTCTCCCAGCACGAGGACCTACCCTGGCGGCCTGGTACGGCATCACACGGACAGGGTGGCTTCATCACCTTTCCGGGGTCTCCCTCCTGCCCCGACCACCCATCCCACTGTGCCCTGTCGGGCTGTCTTCCACAGTCACAGGCATCCCCTTCCCCTGCGTGGCTCCATCCTTCGGCCAAGTCTCCCGGGTCACAGCGACGCTCCGCAGCCCCCTGCGCAGCAGCCAGGCAGGATTTTCAGGCTGCCAGGCAGATCACACTGTGCATGTGCTACAAACCTACCTGTACTTCCAAAGCAGACTCTCCGCCCCACAGCCACCCGGCCCTGCTGATGCAATCCCCGCTGCGTCCTCTCTGCCTCCAGGCACCCGCAAAGTGCCCTCCGTGCTTCCCGAGGATGGATTAGATGGTGCCTCCTGGGTGATGTCCCCTTCCCCTTCCCCAGTCCCCGCTCTGTCCCCTCCTCATGCTTCCTTCCTGCTTTCCAGTACCCAGATATAAGCCATCAACAGCCTGGGGACAAGGATCCTTGTCTGCTACCAGTACTTGGCATAAAGCAGGTGCTTAACAAATGCCTGTTGAGGAGCGAACGGTGGCTGGCATCCCGGGGTACGTGCGACACGCAGGCACGGAGAGAGCTCCATGCACACAGTCCTGTCGCACCCTCACAAAAGCCCTCGCCAATTTCACTTCTCAGATGGGGAAACTGAGCCTACAGCAGTCAGGTCAGCGAGACCAAAGTGGGAGCTCACGGCAACCCTCCCTGCACAATGAGGCACCAACTCAACTGGTCTCATTCCATCCCCACCTGCCGGGCACCGTCCCAGTCACCATACTGCCATCCGGGAGCAGAAACAGGAAAAAAGTCCTTCGGCCCTGTGTGAGGACAGCCAGTCATGTCATCCTGTAAGGGCATCTGGCAAGTAGACTATATGGTGGTGAAGAATGCAGAGTCTGCAACCAGACAGCGCAGTCATAGCCTGGTGGTGTGACCTGGACCAGGGTCATCACATTCCAGGGCCTCAGATTCTTCATTTGCAAAATGAGTCTGAGCGGTGTGCAGTCCATCAGGTTATCCACAGAACGATGAGGAGTCACAGGAAGCCCGGAGTCCAACACGTGTAGGCTTACTCCACGGGACCGTTGACAAGGATGGCACCACGAATCTGCCCTCGGGCAGACCTGACAAGATAACTCGAAATCCGCTTCCTGTCCAACACAGCAACCCCTTCCCACAATCAGGGCACACGCATGCGTCTGCCAGCCCCCAAGGTTCTGTCAGGAGGAGAAAAACCAGAAACTAAAGCCCAGATAGGAGAATGATTGGACTTGGTGAGACCAGGGAATACCAAGGAGTCATAAAGAAAGCAGGCGCTAGGGAAAGACACAAGAGTCAGCAACAGTTGCCAGGGATGTCAATATCCCCACCTTCTATAATATGACACTGTGCAAAAGACCAACAAGGAAAAAGAAAATATGAACACCGCCATAAGCCAATAAGACATAAGAGACACATACAGAACACTCCACCCAATACCAGCAAGAATACACTTTCTTATCAAGGGCTGCAGCACAGGCTCTCCAGCACAGGCTATAGTTGAGGTCAGGCCATAATAAAAGAATCAATACATGTATAAAGGACTGAAATCACGCAAAGCATATTCTCTGATCACCATGGCATGCAGTTAGAAATCAGTGACAGAAAAAAACTGAGAGAAATTCATAAGTACCTGGAAAGTAAACAACATATTCCTAAATAATCAATGAATCAGAGAAGAAATCACAAGGAAAATTAAAGAAATACTTTGAAATCAAAGAAAATGAAAACATAACATATCAAAACTTACAGCATACAGCCAAAGCAGCATACAGAGAGAAATTTATAGTATTAAGCACCTATATTAAAAAAAGAAGAAAGTTGTTGGGTTTTGTGTATCAATTATACCTCAGTAAAGATTTTTAAATGCTTCTTTAAAAAGAAGAAAGATTTCAGATGAAAAAGTCGTTTTCCATTTAAGAACTGGAAAACAGCAAACCAAAGCCAAAGGGAATAGAACGACTAAAACAAAGATTGCAGACGTGTTAAATGGAACAGAGAACAATCAATTAATTAAACCAAATCAATTAAAAAGTCAATTAAGTCAAGATTGTTTCTTTGAAAAGATCAACAAAATTGACAAACTTTTATCATGATTAACCAAGATTAAAGAAACAGAGAAGACTCAAATTACTAAATTCAGGAATTACTAAATTACTAAACTTACAGAAATAAAAAGGATTCTACAGAAATAATATGCCAAGAGATGAATAACTTGACAAATTGCTCAGGAAGATACAAACTACTGAAACTGACTCACAAGGGAACAGAAGTATAACAACAGCTTGAATCAGTGTTCAAAAACCACCCACCAAAAAAAAAAAAAGGCCTAAGTCCAAATGGTTTTACTGATGAATTCTAACAAATGTTTTGTTTTGGTTTTTTAGCTGACCTGGAACTCTTGAATAGTGGGAGTAGAAATGATGAAACCACTTTACAAAACAGTTTAAAATGATAAATTTATAGAACCACTAATATCTTTGGACCCAGAAATTCACTTTGAAGTACATGAAAAAACATAAGTAACACATACAAATACATGGAAAACAAATACACATAACAGCAGTGTATATGACAGCCTATACCTAGAAACCACACAAATGACAATTAACAGCAGAATGGACCAGTTGGTTGTGGTATATTCATAAAAAACAGTACCAAACAATAATTCTTTTTTTTTAAAGGAAAAATGCAGGGAGAAATGACGGCAAGCTGACGGGCAGGAAGAGAGATGAGAAGTTGTTCATATTGGCTCTTCCCCGCAACCCCTGGTTCTGAACCTGGGACCTTGGGATGTATGTAGGACTGCTCGCAGGTGTACTAGACCGCTAGGCCACTGGGGCATGCCCAATAATGATTTTTAACAGTAATATTTATTATTTCTTTTGATCACAATGCTATATTCATATTAAGATACTGAAATTGCATCTCAGTCTGTATTTCACACCATACCCACCATCAGAGTTCCAGTGTCCTTGGCCACTTCCTTTTCCCCTTTATCTCTCTTCCCGCTTCCACCCTACCCACCTTTTCTTAATGGAAAGGTGCAGGGAGGAATGAAAGCAAGCAGAGGCAGGCGGGCAGGAAGAAAGAGAGGCGGAAGAATCACTTTATTTTATTTAGTTATTCATCTTGGTTGCTTCCACTGGCCCTGGGATACAAACCTGAGACCCGGGCATGCACCCAACCACTATTCCACCAGGGCATGCCTTGTTTTGTTCTTTTAAAGGAAAGGTGCAGGCAGGAATAAAGGTGAGCAGAGGCAGGTAGGCAGAAGCATTTTTTTTATCTATCTTATTTATTTAGTTGTTCCTGCTGGCCCCGGGCCACAGACCCAGGTCCTTGGGATGTATGTAGACTGCGCCCAACTGTTACTCCACCAGGGCACACAAAGTTCTGACAAATGTCTAAAAGAATTAATACTGATGCTTCCCAAACTCTTCCAAAACAATAGGAAAGGGAGGAATACTTCCTAACTGATTCCATAGGACTATATTGTCCAGACATCTGCTAAAGTAAAGATACTGATACACTGAGTCCATCGACACATGGAAAGGACTGTACACCACATCCAAGCGGGACTTATCCCAGGGATGCAACAGTGGTTCAAAACTAAAAATCAGCACACCCTGGTGGAGCAGCGGTGAGGTCTGTCACCTCCAGCTGAGCGTAGTCCACATATATCTGTGTTGGCGGAGGCAGTAACAAAGCGATGCAGAAAAAAGCATTTGACAAGCTCCCTTTCATGACAAAAACAGTCAATAAACCCGGAAGAGAAGGGAACTTCCTCAATCTGATAATGACTGACATCCTAGGTAAGGGTGAAACACTGAATGATTACCCACAAAATCAGGAATCAGACAAGGATGTCTGCTCTCATCTTTTCTATTCAATGACACACTGGAGGGTGGAGCCAGGGGCAAGCAAAAAAGAAAACAAAAAACAAAGCTTCTAAAGGAAGAAGAAAAAACATCAACAGACATGACTGTGTTTATAGGGAACATATGAGTTCAGCCAACTGAAGAACACAAGATCAATATGCAGAAATTGATTGTCCTATTTTCACTCAGAGTGAACAACCTGAAAATGAAATTAAGAAAACAACTTTAAGTGCTCCCTGATGGCTTAGTGGATAAGGTCACCCAATGCAGCCCACACACATCCCAAGGATCTAGGTTCGAGACCGGGGGCCGTCGGAAATACACAGGATGGATGAAATAAAAATTAAAAACAACTCCATTTACAAGAGCATCCAAAAAATGGAATAACAAAACAAGCAAAAAAACTTTCATGCTGAAAACTAAAAAACACTGATGAAAGACATTAAAGACCTCAATCAATGTAAAGACATCTGTGTTCCTAGATAGAAACACTTAATATTGTTAAAATGGCAAAACTCTTCAAATTGCTCTACCAATTCAATACAATAAATATATACCGCAATAAAGAAATACCCCAACAGCATTGTTTGTAATCACTGATAAGTTAAAATTCACATGAAAATGCAAGAGACCCAGGATAACCAAAACAAGTGTGAAAAAGAACCTAGTTAGAAGACTCGACATTCTCAATTTTCAAAGATAAAGTAAAAAACAAACTGTGCGCTGTTGGCGTTAGGGAGAGATATAAAGATCAATGGAACAAATCTCAGAGTCCAGAAACATACTCTGGCATTTATGGTCAACTGATTTTGCTCAAGGGTGTCAAGACCATTCAATGAGAAAAGAACAGTCTTTTCAATGAATGTCTCTAGCACAACAGGACAGCCACAGGAAAAAAGAATAACACTGGACGCCTGCCTCACACCATATATAAAAATTAACTCGGGCACGCCTTGGTGGTTCAGTGGTTAAGTCTGCCAGCGCAGTCCACGCCCATCCCAAAGACCCAGGTTCACACCAGGGGCCGGAGGGAACAGCCAAGATGATCAACTAAATAAAAGATAAATGCTTCTTCCTCCTCTCTGCCTGCCTGTCTACCTACTCCCCTTCATTCCTGCCTGCACCTTCCTTTAAAACAAAACCAAACCAGAAAACTCAGAATGGATCCAAGACCTTATCTAGACCTAAAACAATGATTCCTTTCTTTTAAAATGTTTTATGCCCCATGGCCTTCACAAATTGGGCAATGGTTTCTTGGATATGACACCAAAAGCAGAAGTGATGAACCAAAGCATAAATGGGACTTCCTCAAATTTTAAATTTCTTCCGTTTCAAAGAACACCATCAACAGAATAAAAAGACAACCCACATCATGGGAGAAAGAAATGAGAAATCACTGATTTCATTAAGGACTGGTCTCAGTATCAGACATAAGGAACAAGAACAAGATAAATGACCCAGTTTTTAAACTGGGCAAAGGATTTGAAGAGACATCTCTCCAAAGAGAGACAAATGGCTGTTAAGCACATGAAGAGCTCATTAATCTTTAGGGAAATACAAGCACCCACAGTAAGCAAAACGCCATTTCATACTCCCCAGGAGGCTTCAAAACTCAAGATAACTAGTGCTGGTGAGGATGGGTAGAAATTGCAGCCCTCAGACCCTGCCAGAGAGAACACTGAAAAATTGTCAGTTTCTCAAAAGGTTAAGCCTAAGGATTATAAGGTAGCAATTCCGCAACTAGGGCAATAGACAAGAGAAACCAACACATATAAGCAAGCCAAAATGTGTTCATCTGTGCACCCTGATGGCTGAAGGATTAAATCAGCACCTGGGGCATAGTCCACATACAGCCCAAGGACATGGGTTCCAGGCCCAGGGGCCGGCCCGGGTGGTCAGGACCACACACACACACAGCCCACCTCTATAAAGTGCTTCTTCCTCCTTTCTCTTCCTTCCTGCCTGTGGCCGGCCTGCCTGCCTGCCTTCTTTAGAAAAAACAGAACCACCACCAAAAACCTTACATTAAAATGTTCAAAGCGGCATGATTCACAATAACCAACAAGTGGAATGATTCAAATGTGCATCAATGAATGAACGAACACACAAAAGGTCTGTTCATACAACGAAATATTCAGCCCTAAACAGGAACAAAAGGTACACTCTGGTGGACTAGTGGTTGGGTCAGCTGTCTTTGGCCCAGAATGCCATCCATATTCATGCCAAGGATACCGCGTACGTGTCCCAGGGCCAGGGTGAACAACTAAGATGAGCAACTAAATCAAACAAAATGCTTCCTCCTCTCTCTTGCCTGTCTACTCAGAGGTTCGGCGTAGTCCACACATATCCCAAGGTCCCAGATTCAAGACCTGGGGCTGGAGAGAGAGCCAAGATGAACAAGTGAATAAAATAAATGCTTCTTCCTCCTCTCCATTCCTGCCTGCCTGCTTCTCTTTCACTCCCGCCTGCACTTTTCCTTAAAAAGGGGAAAGGAGCAAAGTTCTAATAAATGAATGCTATAGGAAAGAACCTTTAACACAGTTATGCAAAGTGACAGAAGTCAGAAACAAAAGGCCACAATAATATATGATTCCATTTATACACAATATCCAGAAGAGGCAAATGTACTGAGAGAATATAGGTAAGTGGCGGCCAGGAGTTGGAGGGTCAGGAGTGACTGTTTTTCTGGGCACAGAATTTCATATCAGGACACCGAAATGCTCTCAAATTAGCGGTGATCTCCGCACAACTCTGTAAAGATCCGAAAACCACCTAATAGCACACTCGAAAAGGATTAACGTCGGGGGCGCCCTAGTGGGCTGGAGGTCTAGTACGCCTGGGAGCAATCCCACGAACATCCTCTAAAGACGTTACTTTATTTAGTTGTACATCTTGGTTGTTCTCCCCTGCTTGGGACGTGAACCCGGGTCCCTGGGATGGATGGAGCCTGCTCTTTGGCTGGAGGAGTTGACTAAAACACTACTCCACGGGGGCGGGGGGCGGGCAGTGCTGATACAAACTTTTATGTACAAGTTTCTACATAGTTATACATTCTATGTAAATATACATAATATACACGTGTGCGCGCGTGTGTGTGTGTGTGTGTGTGTATATATATATATATATATTTTTTTTTTTTTTTTTTAGGAAAGGTGCAGGCAGGAAGGAGAAGGAAGAAGCAT
Source organism: Solenodon paradoxus (assembly GCA_004363575.1). Lineage (NCBI taxonomy): Eukaryota > Metazoa > Chordata > Mammalia > Eulipotyphla > Solenodontidae > Solenodon > Solenodon paradoxus. Next base: position 58,114 of record RJWH01004625.1, read on the forward strand.
TTATTTAGTTGTACATCTTGGTTGTGTGTGTCCTCCACCCTCTAACCAGGACACAAACCCAGGTCCTCGGGACGTAAGTGGGCTGTGCGCAGCCAGAGACGGCAGACCCAACTGCAACTCCATCGGCACGGCACAATCCAATTTTAGTAAATTTTTGAGTGACTTGGGAGATCCAGGTTGAAGTTTACAGCTTTCGCTTGACCTATGAGTGTCCATTTGCTCCAGCCTCATTTCTTGAAAAGGCCATCCGCTCTTCACAGAGATCCTTGGTCAGAAATCCTTGGCCAATTTGCAAGGGTCCACGTTGGACTCTCTTCTAACATTGACCGGTGTGTCTGTCCTTTAGCCAAAAGCACATTTACTTATCACTGCAGCTTTATAGAACATCTAGAAACCAGGTGGGGTGAGGCTTTGTTCTTTTTCAGACTTGTTTTTGCCTTTACATGATAACTTTCAGAATCCTGTGTTGATTTCTTTCTTTTTCATAAAGCAAAGGTACAGGCAGGAATGAAAAAGAGCAGGTAGGCAGGAAGAGCAAGAAGGAAAGTGCATTTTATTTATTTTTTATTTTGTGGTTCATCTTGCTTGTTACCCACCAGCTCTAGGACATGAACCTGGGTCCTTAGGATGTGTGTGGTCTATACTCTTGGCCATAGGCAGCAGATCTAACCCAACTGCTATTCCACCAGGGCGCTGATTTCGACAAGAGATCTCTGTATAATCAGCACAGGGATAGTCTTGCTCTTTGGTCTTATAATTGAATCATTTCATCCATAATCACTGGACTCACCTGGACTCACTGCCTCCTCTTAGCACCCCCTGCTCACGCCTGCATCAAGCCCATAAGGCTACTGCTCCACTGTCTCCTCCAGAGACCCTCCCTGCCCATTCTGCTCAGATGCCCCACCCTGTCCCTCCATCATCCTGCCTCATTTTTCTTGGAAGCATCTGTCACTCCCTGTCATTGTTCTGTTTATTTGGTTTATGGCCTGTCTCCACCCAGTCAAAGGTGAGGGCTCTGAACAACCAGGGCCTTTCTCGTGGGTATGTCCCTGCTCTTCGCATGTTATCCTGTGTATTCATGTTCAATAAAACATCTGTCTGTCTATGTAAACTCAGGCATCTGTGTTTCAATCACTTAGCAGGTCGCACTCAACAAGGGTAGCTGAGCCTGCTCTGTGCCAAGCTCTGGGCTGTCACTCGGCAGGGGCCAAAAAAAAGACCCAGTGACCCCAGGATAATCCAAAGAAGTGGAGGATACCAGCTAAGACCAGGTCCCGGGGAGGGAGGGTAGCAACTCCGGTCCCTGGAATGTGCAGGGACTGCGCTCAGCCAGAGACAGCAGATCCAACCGCTACTCCATCAGGGAGTGACAAGGATTTTTCTTTTATGATGAGGAAACACAGTAATTTTTATAACTTAAAAAAAAATGTTGAAAAGTCAAGTCAGCATGCCATTTTTGAGCTAGTGCCAGGAACGCATTCTAGGTGGGGTCACCCCATCTCAGCCAGTGACCATGCTCCGAGCTCCCTGGTATCTCTGCCACCGAAACCAGGCTTCCGTCTGAACGGCTTCCGCCCAGAGAAGGGAAACTCAGTGTTGCAAGACAACAGGCCCTGCCAGCCCAAACCACAGGAAGACTCGCTCCTGCCGGGTCGCGGCTCATGGTCCTCAAGCCTGGCCCTCATCTTGATTTACAGATCCCTGCCTCACCAGGTAAGAACGAACACCTTCCAAAAGCACCACCAGCTCAGGAAGGAAGCTGGGGGCCTCTAGGAGCGCCCTGCCCATCAGCAGAGAAGACAGAGGCCTTGTGGCCTGGGCCACATGGGGCGAAGTCCCCCACCAGCCATTGGGGCTTCCTCCTGGGCTGGGAGGCTGTGCCAGGGCGTATCACCCAGCGGGCGGACGGGCGGGCAGAACACAGCTGGGACAATTCCTGCCCGCCAACCCAGAAGGGCTCTTATCACTGGGGATGTGTCATGGGGCAGAGTCCCCAGGGCACCGCCTCCTCTATCTGAGCGTAGGGCTGTCCCAGGGGTCCTGGATAGCTCTATAGGTGTCTGTCACAGTCCCATGGGGCTGTGGTCAGAGCAAGTTCAGGGTTAGCCCAAGGGGCCTCCTGTTACAAACAGTACTTTCTCAGTTGGGTGGCTGGCAGCCCCCAGGGACTGTTCAGTTGCTTGGGAGCTGGGGACAGTTGTGGGCTGCCAGGGCTGAGGGTCGAGAACCCCAGCAGTTTCCTTTCCCCGATTCTGCTCCGGTGTGAGAAGGTTACTAAGGCAGCCATGGAGGGTTGGGGAAGGGCTGCCTTCACACTTCGGGGTCCCTGTTAGGACCAAGCAGAGCAGTGCCCACGCCTGCTGGGGCCGCCTGGCACCCAGTCAAGGAGACAAAATCAGGGGGCACCCCCTGGGAGCTGCATGGGGTTTCTGTAGCCACAGCCTAGGGAGGCACACCCCATCGTACAGCGGGGAGGCCAGGCCAGAGAGACGACACCTGGCTGGCCTTGAGGTCTTAGCTTATCGTTGCTCTTTGCATCCCGAGGGCCACACTGGGCACCCCGTGCCACCCACCCCATCAATCAGAGGTGAGCTGTGAGCCCTGAAGGTGAGTTCCAAGACAGCAGTCCCTAAGCACCCCCTCCCTTTTTTTTCTTTTTAAAGGAAAGGTACAGGATGGAATGAAGGCGAGCAGGCAGGCAGGAAGAGGTGGAAGAAGCACTCCATTCATTTTTGTTTAGCTGTTCATCTTGATCATTCCCATTGGCCCAGGTCTTGAACCTGGATCCTGGGATATATATGGACTGTACCCAGCGTGTACAAGACCGCTCGGCCACCAGGACTCACCCCTCTCCCCACCAACCCGACCATCGAGTGCGCCTCCTCTGTGATATTCTATGCAGAGAGGTCGATGCAATTCTAGGCACACTCAGCAAACATGTGGGCTCCTCCTATGTGTGGAAGACACAGGCATCCCTGCACTTGAGGACCTGCGTGGGGGCAGGGAGTGGAGGGGACAGAAGGATAAAGAGACCACAAGGTTGGGGAAACCACTCCAGGTGCTGGGAAGAAGACACTCACCACGAGCCGACAGGGAGTGCCCAGGTCCTGTGTGAGCCATCAGGTCAGTGACACTCCTGGACAGAGGAGATGCAGGCAGAGGAGAGAAGGCAGGGTGGGACTGAGCCTGGGGGTTCCCGGGACCATGTGGCCACAGAAGGATTTGGGCTTTTACTCCAAGTGCATGGGGAAGGTGGGGGGCTGTGGGCAGAGGAGGGTCATGCCCGGGCACAGGGTTCCCAGGTGATTTGCAGATGCTTGGGCATGAGGGCAGCCAATGGCACCCACACTGGTCCAGGCTCAAGACACCTGATGGCTGTGGAGGTGAGGAGGGATGGAGAGTAGCGAGGACGGACTGGTGTGGGATGTGGGGCACCTCCAATCCTGCTCAGCCAGGGCCACGGGCCTCCTGGCCACCACGTGGGAAGGTCACACACCCATTTCCTGGCCACATCCAAGTCCTAGGCTGGATGACTAGAAAGAGCTTGAACATCCATGGCCAAGTGGTGCCTGTGAGGGAGGTGCGCCCTGGTGGAGTAGCCATGGGGCCTGACACCTCCGGCCTAGCACAGTCCACATACATCTGCAGAACTCAGGTTGCATCCCAGGCCCAGGGCGGACAACCAAGATGAACAACTAAATAAAGATAAATAAAGCTGCTTCCCCACCTCTCTTGCTGCCTGCCTACTCACCTCCATTTCCGGAAGCTGCATCTTTTTGTTTTTCTTAAAAGAAAGGTGCAGGTAGGTAGGAATGAAGGTGAACAGGCAGGCAGCAAGAGAGAGGAGGAAGAAACATTTTATATGTTATTTTTATTTAGTTGTTCACACTGGTCGTTTCCCCTCAGACCCGGGACTCAAACCCAGGGGTATGTGGCCTGCAGTCCTCTGGAGGTGACTAACCCAACCGCTGTTCCACCAGGGTGCCTCTGCATCTTCTCTTTTAAAAGCATTTTTTTAAGAGGGGAGGGGCTTCAACGGTGGAGTACTACGCAGCCATGAAGAACAGGAATCGCCTTATAGATAACAGAGCATGCACCAGGAGCTGGGCTCCACAGCCAGGTAGGAGGGGTACAATAGCATCAGCTCAGTAGCCACCTGTCTGCCTCTAGCCAGCTCCCACTCATCCTTCTTGCCTCAACAGAAAGATTTGCTGCCTCCTCCAAACAGCATTCCCTTATTACCATGGCCACCTCAAGGATCCCTATCGGGGCTTCTGCCTTCCATATGCCTCTGCTCCTTTCTCTCTGGAAGGCGGTACATGAAGCAAGGGGACCTCTTGGGCCTTGCTCACCAAAACGGCCATTTCCATTCAAAGCTAGCCTCTGCCACTTGCAATGAGGCTGTCATTCTCGGGCGGGGACAGTACTAGCTGAGTGAATAAGGGAATAAGTGCAGGGGCTCAGCGAACCCAACCTACCTGCCCAACCCCGACCCTCAGTTGCCTCATCTGGACAATGGTCCCACCAAATGACAGGAACAGGATGATCTCAGTTCTGGAAGGAAGATACATGGAGCAGCAGGTACACAGACACAGACACGAGAAGGGTGTGGCAGGATGCGCCCCAGACAAACAAGGGTGCTCTCACATGGAGCTGGGAGGAAGGCACGGGGTGTGCAGGCTGAGCTTCCTCATCTGTCACAGTCTCATTTTTACAAGCACTCTGTTTTCAGAGTTCTACTTATGGAATTAAAATTCAGCAGAAGTCAGCCATCGATGGCCAACATTCTGCATCTCACGTGCCCTCGGGGTTTACCTCTGTCTTAACTCCTTTCCAAGTTCACAGCGGGTACCCCACAGGTCAGCATGTGCGAGCCCTGGATTTCTGTCCTCCAGGTCTTGGGGACAGGGTTTTCCACAGCAGGACATGGCCCAGGAACGCGTCCCCTCCCCCCACCTCCCCGACCACTTCACTGCATTTCTCACCCTTCAGGGCACTGCTGCTCATTTAACTAGACACCAGATCTCTGTCCATCTCTGTCTCTGCTGGGTCCCCAGCCCTCAGCAAGGAGTACGTGCTTCTTAACATGCCTGATACCCCCTGGTGGAGCAGTGGTTAGGTCAATCATCTCCAAAGGAATGTAGGCCACACACCTCTGGGTTCAAGTCCGGGGTCCAGGGAAAAAAACCAGTGTGAACCACTAAATAAAAATAAAAATAAAATGCTTCTTCCTCCTCCTTCTCTCTGCCTGCCTGTCTGCTCGCCTTCATTCCTGCCTGCACCTTTCCTTTAAAAAAACAAAAAGAACATGTCGGTTGGACACAAGGCTGCTAATCTCAAAGGGTCCCCCAGGCCAGTTGTCACTCCATCTGTGACCTTGAATGCGTCTTCCAATGCTGGTGCCATGGCCATATCATGCTTCACCCCCACTCTCAAGCTGAAGTCACACCTATACACCATCCAGCTGTCCCTGGGGTATCGACTCTGGAGGTGACTGACTACAAGCCACTTCCCAGCTCTGGCCTCTGTTTCTCCACCTGTGCACAGAGATGCCAAGAGCTGCGCCTACCCGCCAGCACTGCTGGGACCACGTGATCAGACTTTAGCCAGAGACCCCCAGGCTGAGCACAGAACGGCTCCACGCACACAAATCAGCTCTGAGCAGCCACATCCAACAGCAGATGAAACAGAAAGGGTCACCCAGCTCAAGTACAAGCTGAGGGAGATTCCAAGAGGGGAAAGCTGGGGCTCTCTGCAGGGCCCGGGCTAACAGGGACCCGCCCACTGTCCCCAGCAGGAGCATGTTCTCTGCAGAGCCATCTGGCTTCCGAGGCGGGGCAATTTTTTGTCTCTGCTGTGGATGGTAGCTAATAGCCTATAAATATCTCATTATTGGCATGTAGTTTTCCCAAAGCTTTAACACAATCAGGGCTTAATTACAGCGTGTGGTTGGCAGGAAATGAAGTGGTAGCTGACGTCCCTACTTTCTCCCCCTGCAGTTGAAGAGCCTGTAATTTCAGCATTTTCATTCAAATGGGGCAAAAGCTTGGCAGTCCTGGCTCTGAGCCACATGCCAACATGGGGTGGGGGGATGACGACACAAGAAGTAGAGTGTGGGGGTGGGGGGATGAGCCCAGGACTCCATTCGGGTGCCCAGCCCCTTCCTCCTGTACTACCTCGGGAAAACTCGATGTCTAGAACTTACCACAAGGCCGCCCTCCTCTGGACTCAACCCAGAAAGGACTGGCTTATTACAGGGGATTTCAGTCATGTGCCTAGAGAGGGCTAATAGAAGCAAAAAAACAAAACAAAAAGGTGTCTATCATTCCAGGCTACTATTTACTACACAAATACAACTGTTCCGAACAAGATGGGATCACACTGTCCATTCAGTGTGGGACAGAACAGTTCTCATGTAGTTTTCTGGGGCATTAAGTCCTGTTCTAGATCATTCTGGCAAGCGACTTCGCAGTCGGCTGTCTGGACACATTGTTTGCCTAGTTAACTCCCTACTGTGGGCCATCAGGCTCCCCATTTCCCACCACCATACACCAAAAGGCCATGCATACATAACTCTCTACGCCAAATATTTTGCCTGCAGGCATACCCTGATGAAGAAGCGGCTGGGTCAGCTGCCTCCAAAGGAGCGCAGACTGCAGACCCCTGGGTTTGAGTCCCAGATCTGGGGGGAGGCAACCAGTGTGAACAACTAAATAAGAATAAAATAAAATGTTTCTTCCTCTTCTCTCTTCCTGCCTACTACTGCCTTCATTCCTGCCTGTACCTTTCCTTAATATAAACAAATTTAATTTAAAAAGAATGTTTTGTCTGCAGGCCCCATACCTACCTACACATGAAGCAAGAACAGCCCCTCTCTAGCATTTCAGGACCTTACGAGCCAGCTGGTTCTGTTGTCTCCCCCAGAGCAAAGTGGTGACCATATGTGTTTGTGCTCCAGTGAGGTGATATTTACATTAACAGAGTCATCGTGACTTGCCTTTCTTTAAGGGAAAGGTACTTAACTAATTATCAGAGTCCTGGCCCAAGGGGTTACTGCAAAAATGCACAGTCTAATGTTTGCCCCAGGGATGTGCTGACCTGACCCGCAGTCTGCTCCCAGGAGGAAGGGGCCGTCAAGATCTCCATTTTCCAGACAAGGAAACTGAGACCCGGAGAAGTCGGGGCATTCCATTGACATGCAGCAGCAGAGAGATGGTCACATTCTGCCTAGCCAGGCACTGTCAACCACACTGCCAAAGCCACCTGGCTTTTGTCCAAAAGGAAGGACAATAGAAAATAGCAGTCATTATCAGTTCCAAGAGGCTGGAAACACCTAACATCCATGAAACCAGCCCATGGGGCCAAGCACACGCCCCTCAGTCTGCCAGGAACATGAGCCAAAGGTTATCGAAGTGCATTCATCCACCGTGTGCTGGGGGCGGGGGGTGTCTCCAGGCACAGTCACATCAACCTGGAAGGACATGTCACTCAAGATCAAAAGGAAACACACTTGGAGACTGTGGCATACGGCACTGGTTTCCATTAAAAGAGAAATGGCACCAGGCTCCTACATGCGTCTGGGCTCTGCTCGTGGAGAAAAAGGAGGCAAAGCTGAGAAATCAAAGCCAAGCGCTCTTGGCTGGCCCAGACCCAGGTGTAGAAAGAGACCAACGGTGCCACCAGCAGCTGTCCCTCAGTTCACTGCCCTCCCTGATGCCCCCAGCTCCCTCAGCGCCTGCACCCGCCCCACCCCAATACCTCCCTATCTTCATCTCCCCTTACTCTCTGCTATACTTGTCTCCAGGCGCCTGTCCACCTCAGGCCCCCTGCTCTGGCTCATCCCACCGCCTGGGAAGCTCTTCCCACAGATCAGCACCTGGGCTCGTCATCCTCTCAGAGTTCCCATCTCGGCTCAAACAAGTCACCTTCCCAGGGAGGCTGTCCCTGAGTGCCCTACTTAGAATCAAAACCTCCCTGCCCCACGGGGTTCTCCCCTGAACTCTGCTCTTTTCTCAGGAACAGTTATCGCCTTCTACCATGTTGCTCCTTTATCTGCCCCCTGCTGGAAGGCCAGCTCCCCCTTGTCTGGGGCCCTAGAACGGGGCCCAGCGCACAGGGAAGCAGAAAACATTTTCAATGAACAAGTGAAAACTGCATATGACATTTTTCGCTCTTTTTCTGTGCTGACCACCCCTCCCAAATGGTCTCATATAATCCTCACTCAAGTCTCTATGAAGGGCACAAGGTGATTTTATCTGCCCTGAGAGGCCAAACACATCCCACATGGTCACCTGAATGAGACCTAAGAGCAGATACTGTTAAGAGTCCCATCTCCTAGCGAGGAAACTGAGGCTCAGAGAGGAAAAAGTTCACAGAATAATGTCTGGGTCTTGAGAGGCTCTGCGGTGAACTACTTTCCCAAGCCACTCCCTCTTGCTGGCTCAATGACAAGGGTCAGGAGAGAGCCACATCGTCCTTTCTCCTTAAGGTCACAGGTGTATCTGCTGGTGTAGGGCAGATAAGCCAGGGATCTTCAACTCAAAGGTCTGCAGGGCCAGGAAAATTCAGGGAAATGGGAAACGCAGGGGGTATGCACTATAGAGTAGTGGGGACTATGGCCTCACCTAGTCTGCTAGGGCAGATGTTTCTGAGGTTCAAGTAGTCAGGGCCAAACAAGACAGCAGCCCAGGGAGGCAGAAAAAAAACTGTCACGGGCACAAGGTCCACACACGTTACTCGGCCCCCAGGGAGGGGCTGGTCGCCACCCTCGTTTTACAGAAAAGGAACTTGAATCCACTTGGCTAAAGTCAGGGCACCCTGACTAAAGTCATGCACCAGGGCTCAGGTGGCTGAGACACAGCCATTAACAAGATGGCTGATGTGTGAACCATGTAAAGCCCAAAGACCTGGGTTCAAGACCCAGGGCCAGGGGAGGAAAACCAAAATACATAGAGATGCTTCTTCCTTCATTAAAATGTTTCTTCCTAGGGTGCACTCTTGTGGCTTAAGCAGCTGAGACTCTGGTGTCCAAACCCCACAGAGCCCAAGGGCCTGGGTTCAAGACCCAAGGCTGGAGTAAAATATCAAAATATCAAAACACAACTAAATAAAGATGATTTTTCTTCCACCTCTCCCTTCCTTCTTTTCTCTCTTTAAAAAACAAACAAACAAACAAACAAACAAACAAACAAACAACCCTTCTTCCTAGCATGCCCTGCTAGCTCAGGCATAAATCTGCAGCTTGGATGAAGACCACTGTAAAGCACAAGGACGTGAGTTCGAGACCTGGGGCAGCAGAAGGGAGAGTTACAAACTTATGAAAATAAGTGAAAGTCTTCCTCCTCCTCTTCCTTTCTTCCTTAAATATGCTCCTATAAAGTACCCAACATCAAATGATGGATAAAGATGTGGTCCATGTACGCAATGGAATAGTACACGGCCCTGAGAAGAGATGAATCCTGTCATTTGAATCAACATGGATGGATCTGGAAGGAATTAAGCTAACTGAAATAAGTCAAAAGAAGAAAGGTAGACACCAGATGACCTCATTCATGTGAACAGACAAAACAAAGGAACATACGAAACAAAACCAGCCCTTGGACATTTGCAACAGAAATGAGGTGACCCACAGGGAACGGGACAGAGCGGGGGCGGGGGCGGGGGAGGTGGTGGCGGAGCCCACTGAACAAGGGTGAGCACTTGGTGATGTGGTGGAGGGCAGGGTGTGCTGACATATATCTGAGGAATGGAGAAACCGCATATATGGGGAACTACACACAGGAGTTTATTTTAATGTCTAAAATCAAAGTTACTGCAATAAAATTCTAAAAATTAAAAAAAAAAATTAAAAATCTCCTTTAGGCATACCCTGGTAGAGCAGCGGTTAGGTCAATCGTCTCTGAAGGAGAACAGGCCACACACCTCTGGTTCAAGGCCTGGGCGGGGGCAAATAACCAGTGTGAACAACTAAATGAAAAATAAAAGTGCTTCTTTCTCCTCTCTATTCCTGCCTCCTTGCCTATTACTGCCTTCAGTCCTGCCTGCACCTTTCCCTTTTTTTTTTTTTAAAAAAAAAAGCATCTTTATACGGACCCTGGTAGAGTAGCTGTTAGGTCCGCTGCCTCCAGCCCAAAGCAATTCACATACATCCCAAGGACCAGGAGTCACATCCTGGGGCCAGGGGTGGGGTGGGGGGGAACAACCAAAATAAACAACTAAATAAAAATTAAAATGCTTCCCCGACTCTCTGTCTTCCTGCCTGCCTACTCGCCTTCATTCCTGCCAGCACCTTTCCTTTAAAAAGAAAAAAAAAAAAAAATGCTCCCTTCCTTCCTCTTTACAAATTGAAAAAAAAATCATGCACCAGACACAGTGGAGGCGGGGCCTCAAGCACCACTCAGCCAGAGATCTCTGGGTGTTTGCTAGCCCTGCAGAAATCCAGAGTGCAATGCAACATTGAATTATTTAATGCTGTCAGCTAATTGTACGTAAAACACTATGTCGTGGAAAAAAAAAAAGGACGGCGCAAGCAGACCTCGGCCCCCACACCCCCTATCTGCACCGGCAGAGCTAACAGGGCCTTTCTCGCTCAAACCACAGTAGGGAACCCACAAGGAGGAGGCCAGGGAACCCGGTCGCCCCTAGTGACCCTGGCACAGGCCCTGCGCCTGCTCCCTGTTTGTTCCTGAACCCCACCAGGTGCAAGGGAGGGAATGAAGGCTCTCAGCTGCCAGCTAGTGAAACTCACGAAAAGAAGTGGGGTGGGCATGCCCAGGTGGCAAAGCGGTTACGTTCACTGCCTCCTGCCAAGCACGGTCCACTTACATCCTAAGGACCTGGGTTCCTGTCCTGAGTGGTGGGGGAGGGGAGGGGAGGGGAACCATCCAAGATAAACCACTAAATAATAAATGGAAATGCTTCTTCCTCCTCCCTCTGCCTGCCTGCCTGCCTTCATTCCTACCTGCACCTTTCCTTTAAGAAAAAAAAACAAAAAAGCGTAGAGTAGGATTCCAGGTATGGCTATCCCTCTAGGAAATCACGGCCACAAAGCCTTGCCCACATTCCTGAAACCAAAAGAAGGGAGCCGCCCATAGGTAAAGAGAGGCCTTTTTGTGCCTTTGGTTCTCTGCCCTGAATTAATGCTCTTAAAGACCCAAGTCTACACGGGGAAGAGGGGGCCACAGAGGTCAGCTCCGAAGCTAGAGAAGAGAGGCGGGGAGTGGAGAGACTGCAACTCTGAGTCCCCAATTCCTCACTGAACAGCCTTGAACAAGAATATTGAGCTCTCTGAGCCTCAGTTTCCTGCTCTGTAAAATGGAGATCCTAAGGGGGCTGCCCTCATAAGGCTTAAATGAACTTGAAAGCACTTGAATTCTTAACTTTCCTTCCCCACCCCGCCACCCCCAGGAAAGGAATGAAGGTGAGTGGTGGAACGCAGCAGGAAAAGAGGGGAGGAAGAAGCACTTTATTTTATTTAATCGTTCATCCTGGTTGTTCTGGTCCCCACCCTGCCGCGGAAGGCGAACCCGGGTCCTTGGTAAGTTTGTGGACTGCACCAGCTGGAGGCGATGCACCTAACTGCTACTCCACCAGAGCATGCCCTAATTAACTTTTGCTGTGAATGAGAGGAATCGGTTCATTGATAATGGCCCCTCACTGTTTACGGAGCACAGACCGAATAAGCATTTCAACACATCACATCTCAGTCTTGCTGAAGGACCCTCACCACAACTTTTCAGGAGGGGAGACCAAGGCTCAGAGACCTGTGCATAGTCACAAAGCAAATGAAGTAGGCGGAGCTCAGCGGACAGACGCCTACAGGAAGCTGGGACCCACAGGCAGAAGTCAGCCAGGCAGAGGGACCCAGAGCCCAGTTGAGCTTCAGACCAGGCCTGGCTGACCCCAAGTCCACATCTTTCCGCCACAGTGGACAGAGGGCACCTTGCCAGAGACAAAGCAACGAAGGAGGAAACTCATGCCATGGGGAGCAAAGCCTCAGGAATCTGGGAAGGCAGGGGTGGGGCAGGGTGCCCAGCCGGGCTCCACTCAGTGCCAGCCTGGTGGCCTTAGGTTAAGGATTCTTTTCTGAGTGTGTCTGCCTCTCTGTAAGGAACAACACAACCTCCATCCCACTTGCTCACAGTGAAGCAAGAAATCCGACTGGACCTGCAGGGTGAACATTAGTCCTAAACACTGATAACATGGATATCGATGACTCTGACATTTGTCATTTGTCAGCCACAGTCACAAACAGGATCCTTCCCAGAATGGAGAAGTGGTCACCCATCTGGGAAGCAGAAAGACAAGAGCTGGGAGGAGGGAGGGAGAGAGGAGAACCAATTCTCATTCATTCGCTTCCTGAATCCTGGAAACAGCACAGAAGGTGGAATCTGCCCACTATGCAGATGGGTAAATAAAGGTTTCTCAGGGCTGCCCACGAAGGCCATACACTGTCCTAGTTCTTGCCACTAAGACTTGAGCAAGCCAAAAGTTCCTTCCCTGGCTCCAAGGAGGACCCCCAATTAGGAGGTTTCGGCCGTGGAGTACCCTGACATGGGCCTGGAGAAAATAAGTTCCTCTCCAAGTCCTATAGCTAACGGAGAGAGTTAGGGTTCAAGTCTCATCCTCAGACCCCTTCTCCTCCCCCAAGTTCCCAACACCCGCGCTGCCAAGGAGTCTGGGCCAGTACGGGGCTGCGAGAGCAGTGGCGAGCAGACTAGGAGAGAAACAAATAGGAAGATAGAGAGACGAAAGGATCCACTTGGAAGAGAGAAGCCAGTGTTGGCCAGGAACCGAGTTGTAGGAAAGCCAGTCAGACAGAAGCCAGCTGGGAGGGCTCCGTGTTAGTCTGTGAGGAACAACGAGGGGCGGCCAAGACAGCACAGGTGACCCCGGACACCCAGCCAGACAGCAGGGGGCTGTCCTGCAGGACTGGACAGATGGACAGCCAAATGGTGGTGGCAGGGAGGCCTAAACAGAAGACAGACGGCAGGGGCTACTCCAGATCGGCCAGCCGGACGGCAGGGGTCAGCCCGATTGTTATCTAGCTGCCAGGTTTCAAACAGACGGAAAAGGAACCCTACCCCTGACCCAGTCAACCAGAAGGTAGAGTTCAGGTACTAACGCTGGGGGTCGGAGTCTCCAGGGGTTCAGCGCACCTCCTTGGTCCACGCCCCCCGGCCCGAGAGACGTCCCACAGGCCAGGCCCGGCTCCCCAGACCCTGCAGGGAGCCCTCCGCCCAGGACGTCCCCGAGGGCCCGCCTCCCTGTCCGGGTGTCGGTCCCCGTCGCCCGCACGCAAGCGCCGCAGTTACGCCGGCAGCGCAGGGCGCGCCATTCCCGGTTCCCCCTTCGCGCCTTAGGCCGCCGCCCGTCCGCCCGCCGTCGCCCTAGCTCACCGGCCCACGAAGTTCTCCAGCACCGAGCTCTTGCCGGCGCTCTGGCCGCCGACCACGGCAATCTGCGGCAGGTCCAGGTGGCAGCTCTGGCCGATGGAGCTGAAGGCGTCCTGCAGCTTGTTAACCAGCGGGATCAGCTCTTCCATCCCGCGGTTGCCCATGGCGCCGGCAGCCCCGGCCCGAGCGCCCCGCGCTCTCCGCCCGCTCCCGGCCCTTAACGACGCAGCCCCGCGGCGTCCGCGGCCGTTGCTCCCCGCCCGCCCGGCCCTCGGCGCGACTCCAGCTCCCGGCTCGGCCTCACCGACGCCGTCTCATCCGGTTCTCTAGCGACACCCGACCCGAGCGACCTCCCGCCGAGACCCGGGGGGCTGCCCTCAAAGTCTTCGAAGAGCCTCCGATTGGCTGGTTGAGCTGCCACTCATGCTCATAAGCCAATGAAAGTAAGGCACGGACCTACGGCGGAATGAACCTCCGTCCTCGGGGACTTCCTCGCAGGCTGATTGGGTGTAACGTCTGTCACTTTTAGACAAGAGCCAATAGCGATATGAAGAAAGTTGTCAAGCCTGGGAGGCGGTGTTTCGGGAAGAGGTATGTTGACCCCGCCCATTAGGAGGAGTTCCCGGGTGGCCGGAACATTCGTTCGTTTTATTGGTAGTGAGACCCGCCATTCAACAAAACTAGCTAATGATGTTTGGGATCGATCGTTCGTCGCTGACTTGCCACTCGAGTACCTAGTTCCTGAAAGTTTTCCCATTGGTTTATATAAATATCACTCCGTTCCCCAGCCAACAAAGCGAAAGGGGATGAGTCTTATCCGAATCTTGACTCTGATTGAGTCAAGTCAAAGACATCTGTATTTATAAATGTATGTACTTTAGCGTCTTCTGGAGTAGAGCTTGAGGCTCACCATACTCGCTGTCAGCTGAAGGCGACACCTGTGGTAGGACTTGGTTGGTGATCGCCCCTTCTGTTTGCCCTGAATAAAACTACAATCCCAGAATGCATCTCGGACCCAGGCTTGAAAACCAGTTCCTGCGCGGGGTTACATCTCGCTTAGTAAAATCAAGTGATGTTAATGCTTTCCAGGAAGAGGTAGGTAGAGTTGTGGTGGAGGAGTAAGAAGGGAATGAAAGACAGAGGGGAGTGGGATTACCAATGATATATGCCTGTCTCATAACCCAAAACACAAATTTCAAAGACGGACAAAAGGACGAGCAACAAGTTTTTGGCAAAGCACAATCGTAGAAACCTGGAAACCCCTAACCGCTCATTCTTGGAGCTTTTTAAAATATAGTCAAAAGGATTAAGGAAGTTTTCATGTACCGATTTGTAAGCAATTTGCAATATATTAAGACACCCCCCCCTTAGGAAAAAAAAAAAGAAAAAACTTAGAACAGTACGCTTTCATGGTTACTAGGTACAAGTGGAAAACTTCTGGAATACAGAAAAAAATTTTTTTTGCTTTCTGATGCCATTTGAAATGTGGATCCTACAATGTATTACTTTTTCCACTGTTCTGGGTGGGCCCTAGTGACTGGACTGTGGACCCTGTGAAGAAGTCAAAGGACCAGGGCACGGGGCAACAATTAAAACGCAAAACAATAATAAAAGTGCTTGCTCCTCCCTTTCTTAAAACGCTTCCTCCTCCCCCGCCAAAACAATAAAGCGCTTTATGTTTTGGCGCCCCCTGGTGGCACTTTTACTAGGCACCAGCTCATGCAGGAAAATATTTAAAGAAAGAAATAAACGTAAGTACATTTTTAAAAGGTCTCTAACTGGTAGGCGCACCAGCTCTGTAATTAGTGGGACCTGGGTTAGATCCTGAGCCTGTTTATTTGCTGGGTCATAATGACCGAGTGACTTCATTCCTCTGAACTTCTTTCCTCTTCAGTGAAAGAGCTATACATATATTCCTGAAATTGTAAGAGTTAAAAACGCGGGACCGCCGTTTAGAACAGAGGCGGGCACACCATCAGCACCCACCTGATGACACCTAGTGTCATCATCATTGTGTTAGTTGACAGCGAGATTAAACCAGATCTCCAAATGTCAAGACTAACAGCATGATCTCTGGGACCAGCCAGCTCCTGTCCTCGGTGCTGGCTACTTCCCTTCTCCGGCCCCATTTCCTCCCCAGGGTGACTAGGGAGGGTGCTTGAGTCATAGGGAAAGGGATTCAGTTTCCACACTAGGGCATTTCCTATACTGGGCTACACCAGGTACCCTCCAGATATATGTGGCTGGGGTGGGGGAGCTGCAATGACAGGAAGCTCACACCAGGAAGGGGACCAAGCCAGTCACCTCGGGTAAAAAGGCACAGACACACTCCAAGTTAGAATACAAAAAAAACAAACAAAGCTTCAATATCTCCATTCATTCCCTCCCTTTTTCCCTTCCCCAGGCCGGGTCAGCTCAGTGTGATTCCCACGGAGGCCAGGGCTTCGGTAGCCCAAACGGGACAGGAGGTGGGGTCCCCATACATGGTGCACATGAAATCACGGACGAAGTCGGGAAAGCGCTTCTCCACGATGCTGGCGCGCAGGGCACTCATCAGTCGCAGCTGCGGAGCAGTGAGTGTCAGGCAGGAGGAGACACCCCCCAACCCTCCGGCCCGCCTGCGCTGCCCTTGCTACCCCAGCCAAGGTCCCACCTGGTAGGCGATGTTGTGTACGGTGAGATGGTGCAAGGCGGCCGTGTTGTCGCTGTGCAGCAGCGCGTGGAGGAAGGCGCGGCTGTTACTGTGAATCCAGATCAGAGCTCAGTGGAGCTCAGCGGGGTGGGGTCCTCCCCACTCCACGCCCTCCCCGACCAGAGGTCTTCTCCCCTACTTCTGGCAGGTGGGACAGGTACACTCGGGGTCTATTGGCCCGAAGTCCTTTTCATACTGCTTCTTCTTCAGTTGCAGGTTCCCGGTGGGCACCAGCGCAGAGCCAAAGCGCTGGGGTAGAAGGCAGGAGAGGTAGGCGGGCCTCATCCCTCCAGGCCCCGCCCCCAGGCCCCGCCCCCAGGCCCCGCCCCCACCAGGTTCCGCCGCCTGCCCAGGGCCTCACCGCCGTGCGCGTGGGGAAGACGCAGTCGAACATGTCACAGCCAAGAGCCACGCAGACCACAAGATCCGTGGCGTAGCTGGAAGTGGGGCGATGAGGGGAGGAAAGCAGAGAACCTCAAACCCGAGTCACGTACACCCCCCGCCGCACCCCCACTTCAGATGCCCCAGGTACTGGGACACATTGCTCAGGGTCCCCGGAATCGGCCCCAAAACGGGGGAGGGGGCTCTCTCCCCGCCTTGCCACATACCCGACCCCCATGAGGTATCGCGGCTTGTCCTTGGGTAGCCTGGACGTGCTGAGCGCCACCATCTTCCAGAATTGACTCTTACTCTCGCCCCCGCTCAGACCCCCGATGGCAAAGCCGGGCACATCTCTCTTGGTCATCTCTGGGGTACAGGGCAGAGGCAGGGTCCAGTCAGCAAAGGAAAGGCAACTCCTCCTTTTTGCGCTTTGGGTGGACCCTGGCTGACACCCAGAAACCCTTATGGAGAAAGCATGCTCGCCCTGGTGACTCAGGAGTTAAGCCCACACCTTGGGTGCAATCCAAGGTCGCAGCTGAGGGCGAACAACTAAAGTGAACAACTAACTAAAATGCTCCTTCCTCCTCTCTCTTTTGTGCCTACTGACTGCCTGCCTTCCTCTTTAAAAAACAAAAAAACAAAAACAAAAAAACAAAAAAAAAGGAGAGAATATCTATGTGTGTATGTGTGTATGTCTGGCTGGGGGGCTGCTGGTAATCTCAGCAACTACTTCAATCCTCAGTGTACAGTCCTTTAGCTGAACACTCCCTTGGCAGAGCCAGATACATTTCAGAATTCAGAATTTTCCTGAACATTGAATAGGCTAAGTAATAGCTCATCATCCCACACTAAGATCTTTTTCTTTTTTTTTTTTTTAAGGAAAGGAGCAGGCAGGGATGAAGGCAAGGAGGGAAGCAGGTAGGAAGAAGCAGTTTATTTTTATTTAGTTGATCACATTGGTTATGCCCTCCCTGGCCCTGGATCTTGAACTCAGGACCTTGGGATGTATATGAGACTGCTCTCAGGTGTACTAGACGGGGGTGCCCAAACACTAACATTTTTACAGCAAAATACATACTCAGTGGGGTGGTAGATTATTCTTTATTTTTATTTTTTAATGAAAACAAATAGAACATACCAGAAAGCATCTCACCTCTAAGGTTAATGCTTCCTCAAGGCTTGATTTCTGTTTTCAGGCACAGCCACCCCTACTGAGTGGAGACACAAGATGTATCTGAGTTGGGGGGGTCTATTAGGAAGACTAACTGGACAGGAGAAGGAGGAGCAGGGCAATTTGAGGACAAAAGAAGAATTACAACTACAGAGGAGCAGGCAGGAATGAAAGTGAGCAGGCAGGCAGGAAGAGAGAGGAGGAAGAAGCACTTGGTTTTATTTAGTTGTTCATCATGGTTGTTTCCTGCTGGCCCTGGGTCTCGAACGTGGGTCATTGGGATGTATGTGGACTACATCATTCATCTTATCCATTAGGCCACCAGGACACACTAGAACAATCTTGAACTGCACCACAGATGGCAGGATTCATGGGGCAATAGATGTCCCCATTTATTCCTCAATTCCAGTCCTTGACATTGGGGTTATATTTCTATTTTACAGAGGGAGAAAGTGAGGCCAAGAAGGGCCAAGCCATGAATGCAAGGATACACAGGCATGAGGTAGCAAATGGGGGTTCAGCTCCAGTCCCACAGACTCCAGAACCCAGAGAATTGCTCATGAAAACCACTGCCTCTGAGAGCCCATCTCTGCGCCCCCTTTGCCTGTGCCCACAGCCACTAGCTTGGCTCAGAACTCTCTGTCATTGTCCCCTGGGCAACTACTCCAGACTCCTCATGGGTCTCCAGCTACCTGTCCTCTGGGATTTTCCCATGATACCCCTCGGTCCCCATCAGTCTCCCACTCAACAGCCCTTTATGGCTCCCTAATACCTCTGTGTGGTGTCTCAGGGTTACCACTGTCCGTCCAGTGTCCTGCCTGTCCTACTCTTCCCAAAGGGCAGTATATAAGTTCATGTAGCAGTTTCTAGAATCTAAGGTCTCAGTCTGAATCCTAGATGGGTAACTTGGGGGAAGTGACTTAAGTGCCCCAGTGCCCCAGGGGACACATCACACGCACATCACACGCCAGGTCCCTGTGTGGGGGCCCTCAGCCATGATGGACAAGCCCTGGGCCTGTGAGCACAAGACTTTACCTTCAAGGCAGGTAGCCCGGAGCTCTGGGTCCAGCCCTCCTTGGATGATGGCGAAGAGGTTCTGCTTCTCTGGCTGCCGATGAGCCGCAATGCACCGGTCCAGCCAGCGGACTGACCTGCAAGAGGGTCCCCGTCACAGGCACTTGGAGACTGGTGAGGGCTAGGATGACAGGGTGCAGGTCTAGGAGCCCCAATGCCACACACACACACACACACACACACACACACACACACACACCTGAGCATAGCCTCCTCCACACGTGGCCCCGTCACTGTGCTGCTGACGACGTCATCTAACTGCATGATGATGTCCGAGCCTGGATTGGGGGTGGGGAGATAGGGGTACTGTCACAGAAAAGCCCCTGCTTCCTGTTGGGGACAAGCTAGACCCCCGAATTCCCTCTTCCAGTCTTTTTTTTTTTTAAGGAAAGGTACAGGCAGGAATGAAGGCGAGCAGGCAGGAAGAGACAGGAGGGAGAGCATCTTTTATCTTTTATTGATTTTCATTTAGTTGTTCACAATGATTCTTCGCCCTATACCCCGACAAGCCCCTCCACACATCCCCAAACCCCGTTACACCAGGGACTGGAACCCAGGGATAGAGAGCTTGCTCCTTCGGAGCCGAGTGACCTAACCGCTGTCCACCAGGGGGCGCCAGCCTCCTCCACTCAGTCTCAGCCTGGCAATCCGTTCCTACCACAGCCAGAGGGAACATTTCTTGTTGTATTTTTTTGTAAGAGGATGGCAGGCAAACAGGCAGGAAGAAGAAATTTTCGTGATTTGTTATTGATTTTGGTTGTTCCCACCATCCCTAGGTGGTGAACCTGGGTTCCTGAGTTTTCATGGAATACGCCCAAGTCGCTGCCTTAGCCCCTGGGCCGTCGGGGAACTTCTCCGAAATGCACATCCGATCTTGCCTCTTTGCCCCATAAAAGACTTGGCCCATAGACTGCAGTCCCACTTTCGAGGCTCGGGATTCACCTTTCAAGAACGCGAGGACAATGCGCCCCCTGGTGGCAAAGCCGATAAGGCCGCTGTAAGTACTTCACAGCGGGAGCAGACCCACATACATCCCAAGGTCCAGGGTTCAAGACCCAGGGCCAGAATGAACAACAAATGTGAATAACTCAATAAAAATAAATAAATAAACAAAAGCTCTTCCTCCTCTTCTCTCTTCCTTCCTGCCTGCCTGCCTGCCTGCTCACCTTCATTCCTGCCTGTACCTTTCCTTAAAAAAAAAAAGAAAGAAATTCCAACACCAAGTATTTCAGAGTAAAGACTGTAGATTTATAGGGGGCGCCCTGGTGGAGTACCCGTCCATATACATCCTAAGAACCCATGCTCCTATCCCAGAGTCGGGGTGAACAACCAAGATGAACAACCAAATGCAATAAAATGCTTCTTAAAAATAAAAGACTATGGAAATTATGTTGTACTATAGAAAACCGGAAGGACAGCATCCCCACCCCCCCACCTGTTAAGACTCAGGCAGCTAAGGCACAGCTATAAAAACTGTGGACCCAGGTGCAAGACCTGGAGCCAGAGTGAAAAACCAAAACGAACAATTCAATAAACAAACGTGTCTTCTTCCCCTCCCCTCCCTCTAAAGAGATAAATAAATAAAATAGACACTCCCTGGTGGAGTAGGGTGAGGTCAGCCACCTCCAGAGGAGCGCAGTTCCTCTACATCCCCAGGACCCGGGTTTATGTCCAGAAGAACCACAGATGTGAACGAGTAAAATTAAAATAGCAGTACATAAAATTAATAAATGCTTCTTCTTCCTCTCTCTTCCTGACTACCTTGTCTGCCTACTTCATTCCTGCCTGCTTTCCTTTAAAAAAAAAAAAAAAAAAGTACACAGTGGAATGCACCCCTGTGGCTCAGGAAGCCAAAGCACAGACTACACAAAGCTCATGGATCCAGGTTCAAGACCCAGGGCCGGCCGAGGTTGAAAAAAAAAATAAACAATACCCGCAATGTTTTTAAAATATCACAGAATTAGAACAGGTCTGCCTACAGTCAGGAGAAACAAAAAACGGTACAATGAACTTTTAGGGATGAAGGATTTGTTCATTATCTTCATTAAGGTGAAAGTTCCAGTGGGGTAAATCTATGCCAAGAGCTTTCAGAGCATATACTTTAAATATGTATAGTTTAGGCATGCCCTGGTCAAGTAGCAGTTGGGTCAGCTGCCTCCAAAGGAGTGCAGTCCATATACATCCCAGGGGCCCAGGTTCCCATCCTAGGTCCGGGGGAACAAACAATACGAAAACTAAATAAAAATAAAATAAAAAATGTTTTTTCCTTCTCTCTCCTCCGGCCTGCCTGCCTACTGACCTCCATCGCTGCCTGTACCTGTCCTTTAACTCATTTCCCATTTGAGCCAAGAATATGATCATCAAAGATATTTCTGTTGCATTAGGGTGAGAGACAAGTTCTGTTTAGAAATAACTCCCAGAGCAGTTTTTATATTTTATTTTCACATTGAAAACCAGTTAGATTTGCTTCAGTCTCAAACAGAATGTATTTATGTAAAATTAAATGAAAGTTGGCAGGGAGCTGCACTTTTTTTCCTAAAGGAGAAAGTAGGCCTGCCTGCCTGCTTACTTCCTTAATTCCTAGCTGCATGTTTTCTTTACAAAAAAAGAAAAAAAAAAAAAAAAAAGGAAAGAAAAGGCATCAGTCTGTTTGGAAGATGGGAAGATTTTAATCTATTTCCATGTCGTTTAAAAAGACTGAGAAGGTGTGCCCTGGTGGAGCAGAGGTTAGGTCAATTGCCTCCAGAGGAGCAAGGCACATGCAGGTGGGGGGAGATTAAACCCTCCCCAAACCCCTTGGGTTATCGCCATTATTGCAATATGCTTCCCTTGCTAATTTCCAACTTTAAAAAAATAGCGATAATACCAATAAAAGCCACTACCCGCTAGGCACTGTGCAAAGAGATGAGAGTCAACACACCGTATTTCTCGTAAACCCCATTGGAGTCAGCCCCACAGAAGCGTTCAAGACGCCACGCAGCACGTACGCAGTACGTACGCGCCAGGCGGCCACCTCCCCTCCACCCGCAACAAGTAAGGCAAAGGCGGGGCTACCCAGGGTCGCTCACCCAGCGCGTTCTGGATCTGCACCGACCTCTCCGGGCTCAGAAGGGTCTCGTCACCGTCGTAAGGAGAGCGGAAGCGGACGCCCTCCTCCGTCACCTCGGACAGTGCCACCAAGGACACCATCTGGAAGCCACCGCTGTCCTAGGGAAAACGATACCGCAGGGCTGTCCGGCGATGGGGTTGGCGGCTCTCCACCCTCAAGAAGTGCCCTCGGACCCCGTCCCGACTCCACCTCACCGTCAGCAGATTGTGGGACCAATTCATGAAGCCATGGAGACCGTGGGCTTTCTGGATCAGCTCGGGACCCTGGGTTGGGGAAAAGAGGGATCAAGTTAGGGGTGAGCGCGATTCTGGGGGCTTATGTTGGAGGACAGCGCTGACCAGCTCAGGTCCCCGCCCCTCCTTCCTGCCCAGCATGAAGGCCTGGGCCACCTGGGGCGCGCAATACATGCTTTTGGATTGGATTGTGGAGGTGCACCCGAATTTAGGGAATACCCCACGGCTCCCCATACTCCCGCGCCGCCACGCCCGGGCACAGCTCACCCACCGGCCTCAAACCCAGGTGGTAGGTGTTGCTCAGGCAGATGCGGCAGCCCAGCGCATCCAGCTGCTCGGTCGTGATACCCTTCATGGTGGCCTGCGTACCCACTGGCATGAACACTGGAGTGGCCACCGAACCGTGCGGCAGTCGCAGCTCGCCTGCCCGGGCCCTGGAGCGGCCGCACTCGGCCACCAGCCGCAAGATCTTCGGAGCGGATTCCAGGGAAGTTGGGCTGGCAGCTGCCGCCATCTTGGCTGCCAGAACCACGTGGGCACTGGGGGCCCTGGGCGGCGCCATATTGGTCTGCGTCACGTGACGGGCGATGCGCGCAAAAACTCTGGGAAAGCGTCAGGGGACCACGGTAACCGACTCCGGCGCGCTCCCACCCGCTGCGCTCTGCCACCGGGAATCAAAATTATCTTCATTTTCCTGCCACATCCTTCGTGTACAATCAAATCCTCTAAAAGAAAAAACAAAAGCCATCATTTTCTCTTTAAATATATTGAATAATAGTGTCGACATAAAAAACCTGAAGATTACATAGGAAAGATGGATGTATAGATTTAGAAGTGTTCCCTGACACAGACTTGTTTCTTAAGCCTTTAGGACAGGATCTTACACATAGGTAGTGCTCAGTAAAAGTTAATTTATTTAATGAAAGAAGGGATCCTTTTCTCCTACAGAAGGGGAGACTGAGGCCCAGAACCTGACCACATTTATTCATTCATACAGGGCACATTCCCGCCTAGTGCCAGCTCCGGTACTCACAGGGGTAAAAGAGAATAGATCGCGGATGTATTAAGCACTGGCTGTTTACGTTCCATTCATAATAAAATATATAAAATTGGTTGGCCATGGAGTCATATCTGTCCCGGCCAGCAGAGGGTGCAATTGCTCCAGAATCCTGCCTCTCAGCGGAACCGTGGGAAGAACCAAGCAAGACTTAGCTTCTAAGGGTGGAAAGGTCCCCTCCTTGCCTTTTCACTTTCTGTTGACTTTGTCTGCAACACGTCTATTTGATTTCCACATGGCGGGTTCATATTCACACACAGTTCCTCATGACTCCCCCAGTCTTCAGCGTACATCCACCCCTCCTCCATAACACATCACCTATAACTGATATCATGCTTTTAAAACCTCTACATGTTATCAGTTAATTTTAGCCCTGGCAGAGTCTTCTCTCCTAAATCCCATCTCCACTTTATAACAACCTCCTTGACATTCTGGGTGTCCGTAGGTACCCACATTCTTTATATCCAAAGCAGAGTGCCAAATTGCGCCCCCAAGCTTAACCTAGCCCATCCACTGCACCTGCTCAGCAACAGTAGCTCAATCCTTCCAGAAGCTCACACCAGAAACTTCTGGGTGATCGTTAACCTCGTAATGTCTCTCACTCACTTTACCTGATTTATCAGCAAATCCTAGCTGTCTTCGCTTTCAAAATCTACACAGAGTCAACCATCTTACACCCACTCTAATCACCCTGGTCCAGCCTCCAGGATGCTTTGCCTGGATTATTGCAGCAGTCTTATCAATCCTTTAACTCCACACAATATACACGTGAAAGCATGTTTTTAAAAACAGGATTCATACAGGAATGAAGGTGAGTAGGCAGGCAGGCAGAAAGGGAAGGAGCATTTTGGCTTGGGCTCCTTCAGAGACAATTGATCTAACTGCTACTCCATCAGGACTATGAAGGCATTTTTATTTTTTATACAGGAAGGATTCGGGCAGGAACAAAGGCGAGCAGGCAGACAGGAAGTGAGAGGAGGGGAGAGAAGCATTTTATTGTATTTGTATTTAGTTGTTCACACTGGCTGTTCCCCACCCTGAACCCAGGACTCAAACCCAGGGGTATGTGCCTTGGGCTCCTTTGGAGGCAGCTGACCTAACCACTGCTCCACCAGGTTTAACAGCTTGGACTGGGGGGAACAACCAAAATGAACAACTAAATAAAAACCAATAAATGTTAAACAAGAAAAAGAAAAGGGTGAGTCTGGTGGAGAAGCGGTTAGGTGAATCACCTCTGAAGAAATGCAGGCCACATACCTCTGGGTTCCAGTCCTGGGTCGGGGGATGGGAACGACCAGTGTAAAAACACTAAATAAAAATAGAGTGCTCTTTCAACTCTCTTCCTGCCTGCCTACTCGCCTTCATTCCTGCCAGCACCTTTCCTTTGAAAATTGCGCCCCCTGGTGGTCTACCGGATAAGACCACTGGAAGTGGTGCACAGACGTCCCAAGGACCCCGTTCAAGACCTAAGGGTATGAGGGCGCCGGACAACCAAGACAAACAACTAAAGGTGATTCTTCTTCCTCTCTCTTCTTGCCTGCCTGCCTACTCGCCTTCATTCCTGCCCACACCTTTCCTTTGGATAAAAAAGAAAAGGAAAAGGAAAACAACAGTGGCTCACCATGGTGGAATAGTGGTTGTGTCTGCCGCCTCTGGTCAAACACAGCCCACAAACATCTGGAAGACTAAGTTTGCATCCTAAGGCAGAGGGAGGCAACCAGGATGAACAACTAAGTAAAATGGATAAAAATGTTCCTTTCCCTTCTCATGAAAACAGCAGAGATTGATTTTACACACTTTGTTCCAATAGTCTTTGCCTTTTACTGAGAAATGTAGTCCATTTACATTTATAATAGTTATTGAATGAATCACGTGGATCTAGCTTCTCTGCTTTATTTAATGTTTCTTTTCCTTCTCTCTTGCTTTCTTTTGAATCGAACACAAATGCACTCCTTTTGTTTTTTCAATTCATCCACCCCACTCCCTTTCTTTTTTCAGAAGAAGGAATCAGGCAGAAATCCAGGGAGTCAGGCAGACAAGAGAGGAGAAAGAAACATTTTTATTTGTTTGTTCATTTTAATTATTCTACCTGGCCCCAGGCTGCAAACCTGGGTCCTTGAGCATTAAACGGATTCACCAAGACACGTCATTTGTTCCACTTTTTGAACCAGAACTTTTGCAGTGTGTGTGTGTGTGTGTGTGTGTGTGTGTGTGTGTGTGTGTGTTTATGGAAAAGTGCAGCAGGAATGAAGATGAGTAGGCAATCAGGAAGAAAGAGGAGGAAGAATTACTTTTATTTTATTTCCATTTTCATTGTTCACGCAGGTTGCTTCCCCCTGGACCGGGAACACAAACCCAGGTCCTTGGGATGTACATGGACTGCACTCTTTTGAAGGCAGCTGACCCAGTCATTATTCCACCAGGGTCCATCATCTCTGTGTATGTTCGTAGAGGATGTATTAGCAGATTTCAGTGTCATACTTATCAAATTATAAATTAACCAGGACCTCTACCATGATCCCGATCAACTAAGGCTGCTGGACAACAACTCAGAATTCAGAAGTCTTGTTTGTTCAGTGTTGGATAGCTTGGTTGGGTTTTTTTGTTCTCAAATTGGGTATTATTATTGTTGTTTTATACAATCAGTTTTAAAAATAAAAAGAGGAAAGTGCAGAGAGGAATGAAGGCAAGTAAGCGGGCACATGGGAAGAGAGAGGAAAAAGATGAGATTTAAATTTTTGTATTTAGTTGTCCACATTAGTTGCTTTCCCTCAGACCTGGGATGCAAATGTGAATCCTTTGTGATGTATGTGAACGGTTTCTTTGGAGGTGGCAGACCAAATGGCCACTTCACCAGCGCACGTCAAGACGTTTTAAATTTATTTTCATATTTTTGTGCATCTTGGTGGTTCCCCTGGTCCTGGGATACAAATCTGGGTTCTTAGATGTATATGGACTTTTATTGGCCAGAGGAGGGGGACATAACCACTACTCCACCAGGATGCACTACAATCAGCATTTATAGATATACCCACAAATACAGTTTGCATCTTCTACTCACCGTGACCTTGAATATCATATCAACTTCTGTTGTCTGTTGGTCTGAAATTTCTAAAGTGAAATGTCTTTAAATTCAATTAACAAGGAGGTATGGGAAACATTGCTAATTGTCTCCACCATCGATTCCAATGATTGAATTATATTATAGCAAACTCAATCCCTGTGACTTTCTGTATTTCCTTATGATTATGTTTCTAAGGTTTTTAAGAATTAGTTTAAACATTTTTTGAGAAGGAAGGGAGAGGAGGAAGAAACATTATTTACTTAGTTGTTTATTTTTTGGTTTTTCAACCCTGGTGTGGGTCTTGAACCTTGGTCTTCGGGCTGTATGTGACCTGCACGCCAATGTCTCAACTGCCTGAATCACAAGGGTGAGCCCCATATTCCTAAGATGTAATCATCTCGCATGTAGTTGTACTCCATTCATTTCTCCTGCCAATCAATATGCCATAGGCAGTGGCATAGTATTTATACCCTGGGCTATTTATCCATCTTTCTCTCAGTGGATTTCAGAGTCAATAGATGTCACTCAATGGAGTTTAGAATCAAGCTTCAGTTTTTGTTTTCTTTTGATCTTTTTCTTCTGTTTTAAATTTGTTTTAAAGGAAAGGTGCAGGCACATAGGCAAGCAGGAAGAGAAAGGAGGAGAAAGTGACTCTTTCATTTTTTAATGTAATAATTCACTGTTGTTTTCCTCCTGGAGCTGGGACTTGAACCCAGGGGTAAGTGACTTGCTTCTTTGGAGGCAACTGGCCCAACCACTGCTCTACCAGGGCCTGCCTGCCTTTTTCTTCCTTTGTTTCTATGCTAATCAGCACTGCTCTGAGCATTGGTGATCACATCTCCTTGTAACCTCTGCAAGAATCTTTGCACTGGAATGACAGGACCCTTGATTGGGTGGACAGTCACCTTTCCAAGTCATGGCCGACTTTTTCAAGGTGAGCACAGTGATGGACATACTCCACAGCAGCGTCAGAAAATCTCCTTGCCTCACAGCTTTGCCAACTCTTGTATTTTCAGAACTCTTAAAATTCTACCAATTAAGTTGCATGAAATGGAGCAGCAGTTTGCATGTCCAGGATTTGTACTGGGGTTGAACTATTTGTCGAGAGACTTGGATCTTCCATTTCTCCTGTGCGGGTGATTTTGCAGAATTCAACATGATTGGTTGCATTGCCAGCCATGGCGACCTTGGGCAAGTGATGACAACTTTGGTTTTCAGTTTCTTCATCTTTAAATTGGAGCAGAGGATCATTCAGAGAGCAGATAGGGCTTGGCACAGTAAGTGTCAAAATGCAGACATGAATATGGATGCAGTAAATGTTAGCATTCCCTCTTGTTAGTCTGTTCTTACTGACAACAGTGAACAGACAGACAAAAGTCCATGCCACAGGAGTGTGAGCAAGAAAAATAAATAACATACCACATTTCAGGTGGTGATGAGTGCTGGGGAAGAGAGAAAGGACAGGGAAGGAAAAAAGTTAGGAAGTGAGTTTTTGTTTTGTTTTGTTATTTATTTATTTATTTATTTTTAGGAGAAGGTGCAGGCAGGCAGGAAGTATCATTTTATTTTATTTTTATTTAGTTTTTCTTACTGGTTGTTTCCCCCTTCACCCAGGACTTGAACCCAAGGGTATGTGGCCTGCATTCCTTTGGAGGCTATTGACCCAACCGCTGCTCCACCAGAACACGCCTTTTTCTTCTTCTTTTTGTTAAGGAAATTTGTAAGCCGGCAGGAAGAGAAAGGACAGAGGAACACTTTGATTTTTATTTAGTTGTTCACACCGGTTGTTTTCCCTTAGAGGGTATGTGGCTTCCACTCCTTAGGAGGCAACTGACATAACCACTACTTCACCCGGGTACACTAAGTTGTTTTTTCCTTTAAAGAAAAGGTGAAGATGGGAAGGAAGGGGAGTAGGCAGGCAGGCAGCAAGAGAGAAGAGGAAGAAACACTTTTTTACTTAGTTGTTCCTCAGGATGTGAACTTGGGTCCTTTGCATGGATGTGGACTATGCCTGGCCGGAGGTGGTGGACCCAACCAGCTACGTCATCATGGCGTGTCAGGAGGGGAATATGTTAGGTAGGGTCAGGACCAGACTCACTGAGAAAGCACGATTTGAACTAAGGCCCCTTGGAGATGAGGGAGGAGTCGTGATGAGATCTGGGAGCCAGAGTATCAGCAGTGAGGACAATGAAAACAAAGGCCGGAGGTGGGAATGTGCCTGAATTGTTTGCTGAATTTTCAGTGTAGCTAGCAATGAGGGTGAGGAGGGGACAGCAGAAGGTTCTGCAAGTCCTGTGGTTGGCAATGAGGACTTTTGGTTCCTCTGAGCTAGAGGAGATGGTGGGGACTTCTTAGCGGAGTGAGCTCTTTGTAAGGTAAGGAGTGGAGTGGGGATGGGCTACAGCCGAGGTCAGTGACTCGGGCTTTAGGATTTCCGCGCCGCTCAGCAGGGAGTGCTCTCGACTCCGGAGAGGTTGCGCGCAAAACTTCAGCACGCTGGACAGCGCCACGCCCGTTGCCTGGAGACCAGGGACGCGGCCTCCCCGGGGCGGAGCTTGCGGGAGCTTCCGGTCCAGTAGCAGGCGGTGCTCAGCTAGGGGCGCGCCCTCAGTGGTCGGACCCGGAGCCTGCAGCTGCGCAGTTTTAGAAGAGTCGCCGACAGCTGCAACACCACCGGTCCTCCGGAAGGCACTGCTGGGGCAAGAGCCGTGAAGGACTTCTATTTAGGGAGGACCTGTTGATTGGGAGTGGAAGAGGTGGTCGGTAAGCTGGAGCGCTCGGGTCAAAAGGGAGGTATTCGTGGAGGCGGGGCCTGAGCCGGTTTCCCCGGCCTTTAAGCGTTAGACCAGGCATCTTCCTGGGTGAGTGGGAGGCAAGGGGGCCTCCGTAGATTCCCGAACCTCCCCATTTCTGGGATCGCAGCAGCTGTTGGGGGGACCCTCAAAACCCGGAATAGGTAACTGACCTTAAAGGAAAAACAAAAACAAAACGCCGGGATCCTGAGACGCAACAGCCTGGAATTTAAGAAATAGGGGTCCTTGGAGACCAGGAGTGAGGCTGTTGTCCCAGAACCTGGAGCGTGTGCTTTTTGGTTTATTAATCTTGTCTCCCACATCATGGGGTCCAAGAGCTGAATTTAGGTGCCAGCTTCTTGGAGGACACTGGGAAAGTCAGGGTCCCAGGACTTTAACCCATGTTTTATAGACATAGCTGTTTGTCCTCCTGTTGGAAGGGGTACCAGTGAGACTAGGCCCCTCTCCTTCCCGTATGCACCCCAAAGATAATGCTCCTCTGCGGGCTCCTGGGCGACCCCTCTGGTCTGCGAGCTAGTTCAGTGGACGTGGCCACCTCAGCCGCAACACTCCAGGATCCAAACCCCTTTGTGACATCCCCAGGCCCCAACTCTCACTGTGCCGCAACCCTATTCTTGGTCCCACAGCCAAGTTTAGTGAGTTAACCGAGGTCCTTCCCAGGCCTGAACAGCTCCCCGTGATCCTCAGCGCTTAGTCCTCTGCCTGGTTGTCCCCTAAATCCCAGCAGTGGGTGGTCCCCGCTGACATTCGGCCACACTTCCTTTCTGCAGCCCAAATGCTGGGTCACCCACCTGCCCTGAGCTCTGTGAAGTGCGTCCCCAACCAGGCTGTTTTTAGCATGTGCTGGTTTCTTCCCAATACTCCCTGTGGCTTCAATCCAACCCTCTCACCTAGCCTGACGCCCAGAAAGCTTCCTGGCACCACTCCTGCCCGGGTGAGCAGGACCCTTTGATGCCTGGAAGCTCTGTGAGGGCAGGACCAGGTTCTCTGCCGAACCCCAGCCCCGGTGCAGGACAGACAGGCGATACATACGTGGAATGAAACAGTGAACATGTGAAGTTTCCATTTATTCTGGGGTGGGTCCCAATGAGCATGAGCCAAAAAGGTGCTCCGAACTGCCTGGGGATCTTCCAACAGGCCTGCTCAGGGAAGAAGGCAGCAGGGGACTTCCACCTGGACATCGAATCCTGAGACTGTTCAGCTGTAGAGAGGGTGGGGCCTGGGGGACCTTGTCTGAGTCCTTAGGAGCAGGACAGGCCCTGCCGAATACACTGGAGTGGGTAGCGGTGACAAAGAGAGTTGACCATTTCCCTCCCGGGGTAGAGGGTCGTCAGGCAGCTGGATGTTGATTTCGGGGTCAGACTGGACATCAAGTCCAACGGGTCAAGGCAGGCTCTGCCAAACTGAGGGCGCACTGCTGGATCTGTGCCCTCATTGCTGCTCAAAGCCGCTCTGGACCCAGGGCAGCAACTCCCAGTATACTACGCCCCAGGTTCAAATTCCCTACAAGGCCTGGTGCCTCCCTGAGGCCATCAGAATCCACCATGCTGTGCCCACCTGTACTGCCAGTCACAAAGCCTTTCTCCCTTTCCTTCCTTCCTTCCCTCCAAAGGCATCCTGAGCCCCTGGGGTGTGTGGCCAGTCCCAGGCCACTGAGCCTATGGCCTATCCAAGGACCCTATCGCCGTCAACTCGTCGAATGTGGGCTTCTCCAGTCCTTCCTGCCGCTGGGCCATCTCTGCAGCCACAAAAGACCTGTGATGTCATCCTGTGTGCCCAACACGGCGCTGGCAGGGAGGACCTCCTCTAGGCTGGCTTCCTGGACATGGAGGGCGACAGGCCAGGACAGCTCAGGTCAGCTTCCCAAGGGTCATATGCCAGCACCCACTTCTTCCAGAACCGACTGAACTTCCAGGGCTGGGAGGCCCTCAGGGCTGTGAAACTGCTGGCCACCTGCACCCGGGCACCGCCAGCTCCAGGGACGTTCCCAGTGTGGGCACGCGGGCTGGGTGCAGGGGTCCATGCTGTCCATCCTGGCTGTGCCAGGGGTGGCAGGTAAACCCTCCTCACCCAGTCAGTCTCCACCCAAAAGGTTCGTCCTAGTCCTAACAGCTGACACCTGTGAAGGCAGTCTTATTTAGAAAGGTCTTTGTAGACGGACTAAGGAGCTTGGGGGTGAATTCATCGCAACAAAGGTCGGCCCCAATTTCAACACCTGGTGTCCTTGTGAGGAGGAGGGAACCGAGTGAAGACGCACAGGGAGGTCATGTGAAGGCAGAGGTCAGGCCAAGATTAGAGCTGATGATGTCCCCAACCACAACTGCCTGGAGCCACTGGAAGAGGCTTCTGTAACCCGCTCTCCACGTTCCCCAAGATGGAGCAGCCCTGCTCACGTGATTCCTTCCCTGGCGGTGGTCTGAGAAAGCGGAATGTGGTGGGCTCCTTGCCTGGAAACATTGGGGCCCAGAAGATGGGTGGAGTCTGAAGGCATGTGGCAGGCAGGCAGGCAAGCTAGGGTGACCCTCCAGCTCAGTCACAGCGTCCTGGGTTCACTGGGCCTCGCAGTCCTGGCCCCTGCAGTGTCTGGGAGAGGAGTAGAGACCCAGCCTCAGGTCTGTCGTGTCAGGAGGGGCCTCCACGGCGTGTGGCCCCTCCTCCCTCACTCAGGTGGAAAGCCCAGTCCTTCCAGCATTGTCTTCCCCGAGCGCAGAACACCATGCTTTTCCCTCTCCAAGAAGGCAAGTCTTCACCCTTGGAGGGCACATGGCGCTTCTCATCATCAAGTGGAGAATGGGTCCCGCATCCTCTGATGGCCAGGGTCCACTAAGCACAGGAGGCCGGGGGCATCTGGGCCCAGCCTCTGACGCGCTGCGTGAGGAGAGAGAGGCGGCGCTGGCATGGCAGGCAGCTGTCAAGGGTGTCCGTGGAGGGAGGGAGGGGCAGAGCTGGGGTCGGGGTGGCGCCGAGCTAGCACGACGACTCTGCTGGCCAGGGGCACGTGCTCTGGGCCCGGTTCCTCTACTTCCGCCTTGCTGACAGCGAGGAGCAGGATGCTCACCAGCACCAGGTGACGACTGGCCCCTAAACACTGCAGAGCTGCCCAGGGCAGAGACCCTGCTGCAGGGAAACATGCAGGAAGAGGCTGGCGCACTGGCAGGAAGCCCAGTCTGGCATTACGAGCCTCTGGCTGGGCCACTATCTGGTAATGTAGGCTATGTCTGGGGGGCTCCCAACTTGAGGGTGCTGCAGGCCAAATACAGGCCTTTCCTCACTGGGTTCTGGTATGTTCTACTCCCCGGACACACATCGCCCTTCAAACCAAACCTGAATTCATGGGGTGTTCAAAGGCCCGAGGCCACGTGAGGGGGCCGGGGGAGAGCAGGCCACTGGGTCTGTGAGAGAAGGGGCACCTGGGGGTGCTGGGCCTGTCAACTTTGCATTAGAGGTATGTGGAGGCCCAGAAGAGGATCCTGTCTGGGGACCAAGGACCAGGGACCAGGACTGGACTAGCCTGCTGCCCCCACCCCACTTCCCCATGCTGGGAACAGCGTGAAACCTGCCCCTCGCAGTGCTGGTGGCCAGACAGCCAGGCCTACGACGGCACGGTTTTCTTTTTCCTTTATTTGTCTACATTCAGCTTAATCCGGATGTACTGCCTGAATGACCCAGACATACAAAACAAGCCCACTCGTTCCCGCTGGTTTTTAAAATAAAATCTTCACTTAGAAAACTGAAACACTAAAGCATTACAATACAGAAAGCTTATTTAACTCACTTCACAAAAGCATTAACAGATGACGTATCCCTTCCGTTACTCTTCAAGACAAACCGAGTCAACGCTAACACCCATTGTAAATAGACAGAGGGATACTGAACTGCAAAAGTCAAAACGCTACTCAGACGAAGTTGTAATGGCAGCTGACGAACCACTGGAGAAGACACGGAGTCCCACACGGCTGACTATGGGTGGCAGGAGGGGCCGCGGGCATGGCCGGCTGCACCTCACAACACGGCAACGTGGACGGGGCGGGGCGGAGGGGCCGCGACATGGTAACTCTGATGCAGAAAACGGAATCTTACAACGGGGCTAAGTGCAGAAGGTACAAATCTTCGGCCCTCGGGGCTTTATCTGTACTGGTAGTTCATGCTGTGGTCTGCGTTTCTGCCGTAGCCGCCCTGTGAGGACTGGTAGGAGCTGGGGGGGCCGCTGTAGTTCTGACCGGACCCCGGGGAATTGTAGTTCGACTGTGACGAGTAGCCTCCTGGGGGAAGAGGGGCGGACAGGAGGTGAGGAGCTGGCCTGGTTGGTGGCCAGTGCTCAGGCCTGAGTGGTGCCCACAGGCCTCAGACCCTTGGCCTGCTCTGCCCAGTGGGCCCACCCCGAGTGGGGTGGGGTCCGTCCAGGCACAGATGCATTGGCGGGGGTGCTGTCAGGGCTGGGGGCTGCCCAGGCCCGAGACTAAGCCCACTGCTCCCACCATCAGCCGCACGTCAGGCTGCAAGCCGACAGCTCGGTGCCCTCGGCTTCCTCCACAGAGGTGCCCACGTGTAAGAACTGGGCAAGTTCCGGTCCTCCGGCTTCTGAAAAGCCAGCAGCACTGGAGATGTGCCCAAGTCGGCGTCCACATGGGCCCCGGGGTGTGGCCCCTGCTGCTTAGTTTAGGACCCCAAGCCATGCCACCTGCCACCACAGCCCACCTTGTTTGCCCTGGTATGAGGGGCCGCCCCCAGAACTGCTGCCGTAGCCCCCATGTGACCCTGGGTTGTAAGAAGACCCGCCAGAGCCGTAGCTGTTCCCGCCGCTCCGGCCTCCACTCCCACTGTAGTCTGGGGGAGAGAAGACAGCGCGGTTAAGGTTCCAGCAACGACGGGCTGGGGCGGGCTGGGGCCCTGAACTTTGATGGCTCGCCCATCCCACTGACAGGTGGCGGATGCCAGGGGCAGCCCAGCACCCAGGTCTGAAGCCCAGCTCCACCTGCCTGCCCGGCTGCTCCTCCCACCCACGTCCCAGCACGTCCAAAGTGCGTGGCCAGCAGCCCACCCAGACAGATGGCAGGCCCCTTCCCTCTCCCCTTGGTCCACCAGGCACTCAGCGCCTCCCCAGCTGGGCACACAAGGCTCAGCTTCCAAACATGTGGTCCTGTTGCTGACCAACGTCCTGTCCGGGAGAGCAAACGCACAGCTACACCTCCCTGCCGAGCCACCAGTGCTCACAGCCCATTGGTCTATGCAGATGCAAGCAGGGGACAGTGGCTCCAGCTCTGTCTCCAGAGTCAGTCTCTGGAGGCCACCTGGCAGTGTCAGGCCCAGCCTCCAAGGGAGGGGAGGGGAGAGAGGAGGGGAGAGGTGAGGAGGGGAGGGAAGAGACCAGAGCAGGGGCGCGGCCTCTGGGGTCTGCATCCCCACCCGCCGCCAGCACCACCCGGCATCCTTCCAGGCCTTGGCTGGGCAGGCTGAGCTGCTGCCCGTCCAGCAGCGGTGAGGCTGGCCCACCCCCACCAGGCTGCGGGGCACCAGACGCCAACTCACTGAATTTGCTCTCGTAGTTGTAGTCTGAGCCGCCCCCGCCCCCAGGGGAGCTGTAGGAGTTCGAGTACGAGGAGTAGTTGCCTTGGCCGTGGTTGTAGCCCTTCTGTTTGCCCTGTGGGGGCCCATAGTTGCTGTACTGGCTCTGGTTGAATGACGGCTGCTGGCCCTGGTGGGACTGGTAGCCCGAGCCGTAGGCCGGCTTCTGCTGGCCCCCGTGCGGCTGCTTCTTCCCGGCGTGCTTTGGGGGCACGGGTGAGTTGTAGTTGTCACCTTGGTAGTAGGAGCCGTAGCCGGAGGAGCCGCCGCCTCCCCCGCCGCCGCCGCCCCCAGCGTTGCCGGAATGACCTCCATTGCTGTAGAACTGACCTAGACAGGAAGGCAGCAGGTCAGGCGCGGGCTGGAGGGCTGCGGAGGGGACGGGGCAGGTCGCAGCTGTGGCCCTGAAGGCTGGGGCAGGGGCGGAGCGCTCCAGTGCTGGCAGCAGCCGGCTGCGCGGGCCCAGCCTCCAGCTCCACTCACCCGCCAGCTGATGACAACAATGGGTCTTTGCCAAGCAGCGCACGCCGGCACGTCGACAGCAGCTTTTGCAGCAGATGTCAACATTACAATGAGATGGGCTCCGAGCGCGGGATGACATTCACTAGCTGACGGTTACCCAGATGTCCCCAGCGGTGACAGGAAAAGCAAAGCCCCAAAGAAGCAGCCGGCCACCCACCGTCCCTGCTGTGCTGGGAAAGGGCTCTGGCGTGTCACGCCCGGGAGCCCCGGAGCTGCTCTTTAACAAGAACCGGTGCTGTTCCTGAAGGCCAGCTGCGGACCGCTGCTTGCTCGGAGGGCGAGGGGAGACCTGGCCCAGTGGCCCAGGACGGCTCCCCGTGAGTCCTGCTAACAGGTGACTCGTGGGGAGCAGAGATGGATTCCAGTTGGGTCCAGCCCTTCCAGCCTCCCTGCCGCCCCCATCCCAGGGCCCTGGTTCCCAGCACAGCTTCCAGGTTCAGGCGGGATGAGCAGAGGACCAACAAGCGCACAGCGAGGCCGCCACATTCTCGGACCCTGAAGCTGAGAATGTCACGGCAAGGCCCCCTCTGGTCACTAAGTACAGACCCTGGGACACAGGCTGGTCCACTCCCAGCCCCCACCAGCGCTCAGATGAGGGACTGGTCGTGTGCGTGGCTCCCCAGCTGGACAGGCACTCCCCCGAGCTCACGGAGCTGGGGACTGGGAGCTGGGGACTGGGTTCAGCAGGCCCAGCACGGATTGGAGGGTAACTGCCCATGTCCACACGAGATAGGGGTGGCTCATCTTGCATGGCTGCAGGAGGGGACACTCGCACAGCCTGTCCTTCCTCCCCCACCAAGCCCCACCCTCCCACTGAGGGGTGGGGCTAACCAGGGGTCCTCAGGGGAAATGGGCACTGCCACCAGACTGTCTCAGGGTTGTTTGCACAATGACTGGGCTACAACTGATGTGTGGCATCAGTCTGTTTCCTCAACTGGACCATCTGTACCCCGTCCCCCCACCCCCACCCCCACCCAGAGCTGGAGGCCACCAAGAACGATGAGTCCCAGGAAGCCCACAGAGACAACATGCGAAGGGGGGTGGGGAGGCGGGAGGGGCCGAGGGGCGGGCAGGTGCTGCCCCTCCTCAAGCTCGGGGAATGAATGAAGACGCCAACTTCCAGGGCTCATTACTTGACATGTATTGATTTAAAAAAAAGGTCGGTGGGGAGGGGAGTGTTTCAACGTCATTCAGGATAGCTATTTTCCTGGTATAAAAAGACATTCTCAAACAGTAACTTTCTAAAAAAAAAAAAAAGAAAAGAAAGAAAAAGAAAAAATACATCATGCAATCCAAGTTTTAAAAAGTTTCACTGACTGTGTCAAACCCCTGGGAACGAATGATGTAGGGACCGTTTGGACCTGGTTCTGCCTAAATCACACACAATCTTGCAAGTCAATGTACAGGCAGCCTTTTACTCAAAACAAAAAAAACAAAAACCCCGGCTGCCTGAAGCTGAAGCCAAACTCATTTTTTCAAGGAAGACTCCCTCAGAAAATGGGTGTCGGAGACAAAGCCTGCACACGCGGGGAGACCGCAGGCTGAGAGGCTCCACCTCCTGGAGTGCCGCGGGCTCCACACGGGGGCTCGCTCTCTGCCGATGATTTTTCAAGCCCTCATTGAAAAAAACGAAACGAATCTAGAATCCCACACATCTGCAGCTGTGATTAAGACTTGCAAAATTCCACCTTCTTTTCCCCGTGAAGCCTGTCTTGTCTTTCCTCTTGCACTAATCATGGAAGTACAGTTTTGATACCTTTGAGAGTTCACTTTAGCTAAGCCAGCCACAGAGCGTCACACCCCCGAACAGGAACCCACCAGAACGTTTACAGGAGGCGGGAGAGGTCAACTTAGCACAATATACAATTGCCCCATGTTCCCGATGTTTTACATGCTTATTAAAAACAGAACAACAACAAAAAACATCATCATAATAGGCCCGTTGCTCTGGATTCAGATGGTGGTGAAATCGTGTTCATCACTGTCAAAGGCATCAACCACATTGGGGGACTTGTTAAAAGGTTAAAAATTCATACAAAACCTGCCGTAAATTAAGACAAAGGTAGATTCAAAAGCATCATTATCTGTCTCTTAAATAAAGTAATGCTTTCCATAAAAAGCAAGGGTGGGCTTTTGCCTCGATGCTGACCAGCGCTGGCTCTAGAATTCTGTGCGAGTCTGCACACACAAAAATGCATTCTCTGAAAATGGTTTTTCCCACTTATTGTGAACGTCAGTGTGACCAAGTTCAAAGGCAAATCACGATAAAAACTGCCATTGTCTTAAATTCTGCAGGCTAAGAGTTTCAGACAAGCTGCGGTGGAAAGCCACGGTGACAGGCCCAGTGGAGCACAGGGCCCAGACGGATACTTTGGGTTTTGGAGTTCGAGAAAAGTGGAGTAAAAAGTTGCTTTTGTGTGCAATACTTTTAGATGCTCTAGGAAGACCCAAAATCATGATAGCCGTAGCAGTCTGTGAAAAAGTCACCTACAAAAGGGGGAGACAGAGCAGAGAAAAAAAATTAGAATTCTTTTGAAAAATGGCATAGAGCGCCACATTTTTGAAATTTCACGTTTTAGATTTCTCTGCTCCTGTAGCCCCCCAATGAAGGCTCCTTCTCAAGACAAGAGCTGTGCACTGTCAGGAAAAGCGTATTCACAGGGTTGGTGCTTCGCATGACTTAAAGCAGAGAAATTTAAAAGCCTGACTTTTACGACATTTTGGAGTCACACACGCTGCGCCTTAACCGTCTTTAAAGAGGCCGTGACACGCCTGCGGGGCGGGGGGCTGGAGGGCTACTGGCTGCCCTGAGAAGAGGCGCGGGCTGCTCTAAGGCGCGGGGAGGCTGCAGGCGGACAGCGCCTGCTCTAACCCAGGCCCAGGGGCTAAGCTGCGCTTCCTTCCCAAGCTCAGACCGAGAGAAATGCACACTTACTGTAGCCAGCTGTCGCCGAACTGCCTCCGTAGCCGTAGCTGCCGTACCCGGCGCCTGCGAGAGAATACACGGGGTTAGTGGGGTGGGCGGGGGCGGACCGGGCCTTCCCCAGAGGGACAGCGCGACACGGGTCCTCACCAGCATTCATGTAGCCTCCATGGTTGGCGCCACCAAATCCTCTTCCTCGCCCTCGACCGCGGATGTTCCCGCCTCGTCCCCGGCCTCGAAGGTTTGGGGGTGGGGGCACTTCATTGTGCATGGGCCCCCCCATGCCAAAACCCGGGTTGTGTGGCTGCACGGGACAAGAGACAAGGCACATTGACCTCTCGCTCCGCTCACAGGAGAACGAACCAGTGACACACGTGTGGGCTGGACACCAACCTTAGCAGCAAATTTCGGCCCCCCTCGGACAGGCACGGGGGCTCTCTTCTTCTTGTTGGCTTCGAGGGCCAGCGGGGCGTCGGGGAACAGCTTTTCTAGCGCAGCAAGGGCAGCGTAGGCTTTGGCCACCTTCTTGTTGGAG
Organism: Solenodon paradoxus; assembly: GCA_004363575.1. NCBI lineage: Eukaryota > Metazoa > Chordata > Mammalia > Eulipotyphla > Solenodontidae > Solenodon > Solenodon paradoxus. The sequence continues at coordinate 96,650 of RJWH01004625.1, forward strand.
CCTGCACCCTGGAACTTCTGCCCATCCACCTCCACCTGTGAGGGTGCAAGCTCGTGACCCGCTGGCTCCCTGTGGCAGACACTGGCCTGGGACCGCCCCGACGCTCACCTCCATGACGAAGCGCTTGTCGTGGCTGCCCCCCGTCTCAGAGATGAGCTCGTACTTGAGGCCGCGCCGCTTCTCATTCAGCTCCATGACCGGGTTCTTGCCGTGCTTGGTCAGGATTGGCCCCTGCTGTTTAACGTTCTCAGGGGAAATAGAAAAGAACACCACTACCTCAGCTAACGGCTTTCCCGACGCGCAGGCGCGCACACACCTCCTCATGCACTGCTGGCCTGGCAGCATCACCGCCTCCACCCGTACCTCTGTCCGGGAACCCAGCGCAGCACTGGGTCAAGGCCGCTGGCCATGGCTCAAAGGTGCCCAGCTTCCTCTGAGGTGCCTGGCCTCTTGGGGGAGAATACCAGACACCGCCCCAGCAACCCAGTGCCCGAGCCCCTCTGGTGCCCACCACAGGCTCACCTCGGCCGTGGGATCTGAAGGGAAGGCCGCGCTGGGGGTCGAGACAGCTTCCACCACAGGTGGGGGGGCCACGACAGCTGGCTTGGCCTCCGTCTCCTCTGCTGAGTCCTCCCCCTTGCTGGAGTCCCTGCCTTCAGCGCCCGTGGGCAGGCCCATGTCCTGTAACACCTGCAGGTGGGGAGACAGCGGGGCCAGTGAGGGTGGGCTCAGCACAGGGTCATCCCCACCCTAAATCCTCAATCAGAAGGCCCTAGTATATGGGCTGAGGGCTTCCCCTTTAGCTCCCGAAGAGACCCTGCTGCCCAGCTGTTTGGGGACCCTCTAGTCAATCACTTCAATAAAGGCATTCTTGCCAAGAGTGCTTTGGCCAGAGCTGAAAAGTTACACCAGCTCTGTGTGTCTGCATGCCATCCCCAGGATTCGCGCTAAGACAGGGCAGTGGCTCGAGCGGCCAGAATGAAGGGCCTCGCCTACCTTCACAGCCACATGTAGCTTGGCAGTCTTTTTGGACGGTCCAGAGGCCTCAAATGAGTTGCCATCTACCTCCACAGACATGGTGAAAATGGGGGCGTGGACCGGGCCCGTCTGGGACACCAGCTTGTACTGCAGCCCCGGCTTCAGCTGGTTCAGCCTCATCAGCGCGTTCATAGCCTGGGGTGGCTCCGCCTTCTCCTCTGAGAGAGAAAGGCTGCTGGGGTGCGTGCGCTCTGCTCAGAAAGCCAGTCACTGAGAAGCGAAGGCCTCCGTGGCCAGGCACTCAGGCACATTCACGAGCACACGTGCATACGCACACACACATGCCCCCGCCTCCCGGTGTCATAACCAAACTGTGTAATTGACTTGAACACTCGAATGTCACATCTGAGAAGCGTGGTGTGAAACTGTCACATCTGAGAAAAGTGCGGCGTGAACACGACTTTCCACACTTCAGAGTGAACCTGAACTGGAATGGGATGGATGGCAAAATGACTACCCACAAGGACTGGTACCTTTCTTCTGAATCTTCTTCTTCTTTTTGCTAGGAGACTTCTCCTCCCCATCTTCCTCCATGGGGCGTTTCATGGGCGTAATGGCATAGGTGGTGCTGGGGGGAATTTGAACTGAAAGAAACCAGGACAGGCGCTGAGATCCACCCAGGCCCGCTGAGCTGAGCCCAGGGCCACTGGCCAGGCCAGGCCCTCGATTAATCGATGCACTTACCCGTGTAGTCCACCGGGTTCTCGTTCTTTGGTTTCTTGGGCATCTTTGAAGGCAAGGGATCCATTCCCAGTACTTTATGGAGCTGGCCAAAGGCGGCAAGTCGCAGCGCATGCTGAGGAGGGGAAAAGGCACATGACTTGGCTGCCCTGCACTCCTGGCCCAGAAGTGTGCGCTCTCTAAAGCCTTCTGGAAGGGGTGGGAGCTGCGGGGCTGCTAACGGTTTTCGCCTACAACAGCAAGGGGTCCCCAAACAGCCAGGGCCAGGCCTGACTGCCAGGGCCCAGCCTTGCTGGGTAGGGGGTCAAGGAAGGCCAGCCTGTGACCACACCTCCCTGGAGAGGAAAATACAGGAGACCCCAACCTGGGGACTGGTTGCCACACGGAGCCGCGTGGTGGGCCTGCAGGGAAGGACCCTTGGAGGGGCACTCCCGTCTCCCCGCCGAGCTCAGTGTCGGAAAGCGCACTCAAGCAGGCTGGGGCGGGCAGGCAACAACCACGCGGGCGCCAGGGGAAAGAAGCAGGCCAGGTTGGGGCGTCCTGTACCAGGCACGGTCCCTCCACCTACGAGGTCAGGGGCGGCCCTGAGAGAATACCCAGTAACGCAGCTGGACGCCAGTGATTACAGACTGGGTAAGGGCTCCCGGTGGCAATGGCGACGACTATACCTGCGCACTCTGTGTGATATCTTCCCGTTGCTGTCTGTCTAGATGCCCAATAGCATCAGTGGCTTCTTTTTCACAAGGGTCATAAATGCCAGAACCATCTGAAGGCAGGAAACAAGGAAGATATGCAGAGGATTATCTTTTGGCATCTCAGAAGAGCTGTGCCGGCTGAGGGAACCAGGTGCGTTACCCCCCGCGCCCCATCCACACCCAGCTCTGGAAAACACGCCGAGCTCGGGGACCCACTCGGCGTCCAGCCCGTCAGAGAAAGAAATAATCCACGTGTGTCTCAGAGCAAGGAGCTCGCGTGGGAGTGGGTCACCACTGCCCCGGATCCGCCCTGAGTCACAGCTGCGGAGCCGGCACAGGGCTGGATATGAGGGTGCAAGAGGGTAGTCACATGCTCCAGCCCTAGGGGACACGGGGCTGCTGCTGCCCTAATCCGTTCAGGGGCACTGCCAGGAGGCGGCCTCAAGACCTCAGTCCCTGTCCTTTCCTTGCAACTTGCAAAGCACAAGGTCCCAACCTGGCATCACAATGCCTGACGCCAGGCACTCCAGCACTCTCCGCAGGGCCTCGCCGGCGCCCATGGGTCTGTTGGCCGTGCCGATGGACTTCTCACAGAGCAGCTCGAGGGGCTGGAAGGCAAGAGGGCTGGTGAGCATGTGTGTGAGCGACTGAGCAGACACAAGGGGCTATCATCAGGGGTGCGCACCTAAGTGTATGGAGGGCACAACCGCTCATATTCAGTGAGGGTCACAGGCCCTACTAAGCCAAGAACAGGACAGAGTGGTCGCCATGGAGGCTGCTAGGCCGGGATTAAAAACCCAGAAGCCATCTGAGCTCTGGGCCAGTGGACAGGCCTCTGGGTCCAGGGTGCTGACCCCTGTATACAGCTCCGGAGGCTCCTCTGTGGAGCAAGTACGTTCTGTGTGTGTTGCAAGCCAGCCCCCTCCCTAGGCCACAGTGTCCCCCCCAGCACTTGCAGCCTGCCACACTGGGGTGGGGCACGCAGCATATGTTCCTCAAGCAGCTCCGAGGGGCCCGAGGGTCCAGCTCCCAGCAAGAAGCCCTGGGATATGGGTGGAGGTGAGCAGAGCTGCAAGGCGCCTTACCCATCCTCTAAGGGGACCCCAGGTGGGCACGCGCGTGCACAGGTCCCTCAGGACCCGGATGACAATGACACACGACTTCAGCCCGTTGGCTCTGGCCTGGAGGAACAAAGCACAGGCCCGTCACACCAGGCACCTCCCCAACAGCAGGCCAACATGAACACACAAGCCTCGCGGTGCTACTTTGTCAAGGGTAGAGGGCGAAGGCCGTGACCGGCAAGGCTGCGGTCTGCGGCGCTTCCACCATGCGCATAAGCAGAACGCTACTCGCTACTCTTGGCCCAAAGCAGCAGCCCACCGGCTCGCCCGCGAGCCTCCTCGGGGGTCCAGTGGGTGTGCGCGCTCCCGTTGCCGCTGCTCGCCGGCAGGCGCTAAGTTCGGCACGGCCAGCTTCCGCGTTACCGGAACTGTGCGGTGGAAGTTAGCCACGTTACAACTTGGGAATTCTCTACCGAAAGACAAATAGAAGAACAAAATGCAAACCTGGAACCATTTGGCGTGTCGGAGGGACGCCAAGGCAGCAAGGCATTTCTGCCTGTCCAGAACGTCCGGGGGGTCGTTGACTGATAGCGTTTCTATTCATGGATGGAATAAGAAGACAAGGTACAGTTTGACCAAGGGGTTTCTGTCGGGTGGAAAGGGGACGTGGCAGCTTCCTAAGGGGCAGCTGAGGCTCCCCAGACACTCAGGTCATCTCCGCCCTTGGGCAGGGAAGGAGAAGCCAGAATGTGCTGAACTCTGCCCGCACAGGAAATCAGAAAAATCGGAGGCCCCTCCAAAAAAAACAAAACAAAACCAAACAAACAAAAAAAAAAAAAAAAA